>NIPM01000503.1:0-105865 GCA_002738285.1 Holacanthella duospinosa
CATCAAAATAATGTTGATCGCTGTTAAGTGTGTAGTTTTGACTAATTTCTGAAAGAATAACATTTTGATTTTCCATTTTTTTCTTTAAATTTTCAAGTCTTTAAATAATTATTTTTTATATTATGGATAAGTAAGCTAAATTAAAAATTCTGAAGCTATATTAAAAAATTTACATTTTATATTAATTGATACTGGAGCTATATTGATGGATTATATTGTTTCATAATGATTTTATATTAATTGATACCAGAGCTAAATTAAGACATAGCCCTGTAAACATAATTTTCCCAAAATTCATTTTAGAAAAAAATATTCTTGGATTTTATAAAGTCTATGTTGGGAACTTGGTTAATATAATGGAGCACAAACTATTCTAAGCTCCAAAGGGAGATCCAATAGACAACAATATCATTGTTGTTCCATCTGGTTATCATTGTCTATATGGTTTTCCTCACTTTACTTTAATACTTTTACTATTAGGGTCTACACATTATAGGATTGCAATTAAAAATCACTATAAAGAATTTTACATTTATCCTTTGGTTTGTCTTATCTTCTCTAAGGATTATGGGCTTTAGGAAGCGATGTTTATGATGACTAAATTACTTTCCTTTCTGGGATTTTGGAAAATATTTTATGTCCGGTTTGAAGATACTGTTTAGGGAAGTCATTGATTTGGTATCTTCGTTACCTTTGAATAAATTTACTTTATTTAAAAAAAAGAATTTTGGCACAAATCTTATAAGAATTTTTGGAGTTTGATCCATTATCAAGTTCAGATATATTAATTCTATATTTATATTGGCTAGGTGTGTTTTTTAGATTCTTAGTGTTTTCGAAAGAATTTGATGCATCGATCTAAAGAAAGGTTATATAATGATTTATAGGTCCTTGAATGGAATTTTGAGAATTTTTTTTTTGATTTTGATAATGTTTAGATTATTTACTCAATGTACTTTAGATTTACAAGGTTTATGAAAGATATGGATATTATATATTCTTTGAATCGACAACGAATCCCCAATCTTTTATATTATAAATTAGAATATCGCGATGGGCTAAATTTTGTTCCCATTTCCATACGCAGTAAGTGATTTCATTCTCATCACAATGCTCTATTATAAATTTCGATGGATTACTTAAATCACAAGCCTATATAAAGTCTAATGCTATTTTCTAAACGACTCATCTTCATGAGATATAAATGGGGTATACAGCGTCTCACAAAAAAAACATGACAACTATATTTTTCTGTACTATTGAATTAAATTAGCTTTTAATAAAAAAACTAATACACTAAATAAACGTGTTTTTTAGATCTTTATTTTGTTATATAATTTTATTCTCCTATCAAAAATAAAATATTAAGTAATTGATGGGTGAATTTTTTCGGTGTTACACAAAAAATAGGACAGAATAATAGCAATATAATAATTTTTTAATAAATAAGTAAAATAAGATTCTAAAAAATAAATTAAAATGGTACAAGTAAACGAATTCGAATTTGGAAAAATAGTGTCTTTGCGGGAACAAGGATTTACAATTAGAGGAATAGAGCAAATGACATCAATACCACGTTCTACAGTAAATCAATCTTTAATAAAATATAACCAAAAAGGTACAATTGAAAGGAAAAGAGGCTCTGGTAGACCTTATACACTCAATGATGAGCATATTAATACTGTCCTCAAAATTCATAAAGAAAATCCGACTATCAGTGCGCCAAGGTTGAACATTTTATTTGAAGAGAAAAAACAAAAAGGTTTCGGATCAAACTATTAGAAGGTGTTTAAATAGTTGAAATTTATATGCTTATTGTCCAATAAGAAAGCCTCTAATGTCATTGAAAAATATAGCAAAAAGGAAAGAATTGTGTGATAAGTGGATATTTACGCCGGATTCATATTGGGAAAATATCAATTTTTCTGACGAATGCAAGTTTGATCTTTATAGTTCAGATGGGAAAATATACGTTTGGCGTGAAACAAAAAACGGGCTTAATCCTAGGTATGTAGAAACAACCGTCAAGTTTGGCAGAGGTGGGTTGAATGTTTGGGGATGTTTCTCTGCTTGTGGTGTAGGAACTCTGGTATTCATTCAAGGAAATAGGTGTAGATATCAATATTTACGCATATTAGTTAATAATTTAAAAGAATCTTCTGCTAAAATGGGCTTGTTGACTACGTGTTTCAGCATGACAATGATTCCAAACATATATCGAAGGTAGTAAGAGAATATTTAGGCGAGAAATCAATCGAGACTCTGGTTTGACCAAGTCAGAGTCCCGACTTGAACCCCATCGAACATATTTGGTCTTTCATAAAAAAGAAACTCAATGGAAGAAGCTTCGCCAACATAAAGGAGCTAGAAATAGAATTACAATTGATTTGGAACAATTTGTCAGCCCATTTTATAAATAAGTTGATAAAATGGATACCTAAACGTGTTGTTGAAGTTGTGAAAGCAAATGGAAGATATTCAAAGTAGTAGGGATATTTTGTCCCATTTTTGTGTAACACCCAAAAAATTATTTTGTTGATCATTCCATTATAATTGATAATTTTTGAAAAAAATCGTATAATATAATTAAGATATTTTATATAAATATAATTTTTTTTATTTGTATAAAAGATAATATGGCTTCACAATCATATAAAATATGGTTGTCCTATTTTTTTGTGAGATACTGTATGTGTTATGGAACAAATTCTCAATGTTGATGAATTCTAAAATTTACAATCAATCAAAAGTAAACTAAATAGATCATGATATGATTATCAAAAAATATACTTATGGATTTCCATTAATTTATTAAATATTGTGTTTATTTATTAAACAAGGGGTATATATCTACCTTTACACGTCTTGTACACATTTTTGGAAACAATTAATCATCTATGTTGTTTTATAATTTATTCTAGAAAACAGTTGTTTATTGAAATGATCTGTACAGTCACAATGTGATCATTAGGGAGAATTAATTAACTCCTTAGAATTTCAATAACAGAGTCAAAGATGTGTCCAATATGCAAAGAAGAATTCAGAGAAGGCGGTATAACTACAGAATGTATCTTTTTACTATTATTTTACTAGGTGGCCATTTGTATCATTTGAAATGGTAAATATTTGTTTTGATTGTAAAATAGTATAAACGACTGGATAAACACGAGCAATTCAACTCAGTGCCCCATTTGTAATAATTATATGAAGAGATTAATACCGATTTATTACAACTTTGATTCAAACCCTCTTGTTCTAGTTTCTCTTATATTTTTATTTACAATTACTTTTAGTATACCAAACCACAGATAGAAAACTTTAAATTAAAGAGAATGTTGGGTAAGAAAACTAAGCATATCACTAACTTGAAGAATAGAAACAAAAAGCTAGAGGCTTTCTTCAAAATGTCTAATTTATTTGTTTATTTATAGTATTAAGTCTAAATCTAAGAAGTTCAAAAAGAAATTAGTTTTAAAGTCCAATAAATGAATTATTTTCATTCTTTTAGCTTTTA
Source organism: Holacanthella duospinosa (assembly GCA_002738285.1). Taxonomy (NCBI): domain Eukaryota; kingdom Metazoa; phylum Arthropoda; class Collembola; order Poduromorpha; family Neanuridae; genus Holacanthella; species Holacanthella duospinosa. The sequence goes on from NIPM01000503.1 coordinate 3,515, forward strand.
TTTTAATACATTTTTAAGATAAAATTGATATAAACATTACAGTCTCGCAAAAGGAATGCTAGATCTCCGTGATTGCTATCAGAGATCTTTACAAACGATATCTTGAAATCATATAAATTATTATCAAACAAATTTGAAATCAAATGGTTCTAAACTATTATTCATTATTAAATACACTATATGGGCCTTTGTATTTCAATTTTCAAATCGGACAATTATTGAGCATCAAAGCATAATCGTTTGCCTCATACTAAACTTAATTAAAGTAAAATGTTATTAATCGGTCATCAACTTAATGCTTTACCCCAACTTTATATTGACTTATTTAACCAGCATTTACGATTTGGCACATAAATGGAAAGTTCAATAAAACTACAGACAATAACCAGTTCAATAAATGATAGCTACGAAAAAGGAAGTCAACTAGGATATTTGTTAAATATAGAAGGGCAGAATATATTATTAGACTGTGGAATAAGAGAAGGTAATTATTTTAAAGATTTGCTGTTATATAAAGAGTAATTCAAATTCGAAATTTTATGTTTTAAAGATTGGCAAATAAAATCGATTTAATTCTTATAAGCCATGCTGATACTCAACATTCAGGTGCTATTGTTTATTTACATAAATGGGCTAAAAAGCCTGTGAAAATATTGACAACTATAGCAACTCAAAATATGGCTAGATTGAATTTCAAAGGGCTATATTCAGATATGTGTAAGTTGGGATTCAATCAAGTGTTACCAAACGATTATTCTGAATACGAAGACGATTTTAAATTATCCTTGAATGATATAAATGCCGCTTTTGAGGCCATCACAACTGTTAGATATTCTCAACCTGTCAATTTATTAGGTTACTTATTATTTTTATTTTCTAGACAAACTTAAAGGATTGACTGTCACTGCTTTTGGATCTGGCCATACTATAGGCGGTGCTATATGGAGCTTCAAGAAAAGTGGCATTAAAGTAGTTTATGCGATGGATATCAACCACAAGAAAGAAAAGTAACAACTTATTTTACAACTTTTAGACATTTGAATGGAAGTGTTATTTTAACCGGTGGTACAATACTGGAGCCTTTAACTAGACCAGATATATTAATAACAAGCTCGGAAAACTCTTTAATCAATTCTAAGACTAGAAAAAAGATAGATAGAGAGATTTTGGGTAACATTATATTCTTTTATTTATCAGATACCATCACAAATATAATCCAAAATGGAGGGAATGTTTTGATTCCTTCTGATTCAAGTACGAGAGTTTTAGAAGTGTTGATGCTTATAAATGAGTTTAAAATTGAAAGTGAATATAGAATTGCTTTTGTTTGTAATAGTTCGAATAAAACCGTGCAATATGCAAAGTCAATGTTGGAATGGATGAACGACACCATATTGGAAGCATTCGAATTCAACAGAGAATCGCCTTTGGAATTCAAGTAAGAATTTTGATTTTATTTTCAGGAATATCAAATTGACCCAAAATATTTCTGATTTAGCAGAGATAAACAAACCATTAATAGTTATTACTCCTCATGTAAGTTTGGACTTGGGCATCTCTTTCGATTTATTTAAACAGTGGTCATCTGATCCTAAGAATTGTATCATTCTATTGGAAAAAAGTTATGAATATTCTATAAACAATAGGATATTTAATTTTATTTCATCTACTGAAGAGGATAGAGCTATTAAACTCCAAGTTTTTATCTTTTAATTAATTTGTAGAATTGGTCAAAGGTTTATCTGGAAGGCAATGAATTAAAGGAGTTTGAGGCCAGACAGCAACATAAAAAAGAAAAGGAAAGAATGATGCTAAAAAGTCAAAATATTATTAAAGATTCTCAAATGATCGATGATAAGAAAGATTTAAGTGAAGATGACGACGACGACGATGATGAAATAGATAATTTTCAATCCAATTTTGACCATGTTTTTGAACAAAAAACAAACTTGAAGTTTTTCAAAAATGAAAATCCATATCTTATTTATCCTTTTATCGAAAACATCAAAACTATGGATGATTATGGCGAATCAGTTAACCCCTTAGACTTTAGACCTGTTGTGGAAATGGATAAAGAAAAAACAGACTTTTTTGAGTTGAATTACAAGGAGAAAGATGTACTCACATTTATAATTTTTAGAAAGATGTTCAAGAACAAGAAATTGTTGATGCCAGACCTTTCAAACTTGAGTTGGTAGAAGAAAATATACAAGTAAAGTGTGATGTGAAGTACTTTGATTTGAGCGGGTTATCAGACGGAAGATCCATCAAAACTATAATAAATCAGATAAATCCCAGAAAATTAGTATTTCATTGTTATTTTACGTTTAGGTTTTGTTGAAAGGTGATAAAAAGTCAAACAAAAACATTAAAGAGTTTTTAATAGAAAACAATGCTGAGATCGATGTTCTTACAACTGATTCCAAGATGAATTTAGAGTTACAAACAAGCTCCAAAGTATCGAGAATATATATAGAGAATGAACTTTGGAATACTCTCAATTTCGTTCAAGTATTTTATTGGCTTATTTTCTAGTTTAGAAAATTCACTTTGGCAAAAATAAAAGGAAGATTACAAACTAAAGCTAATCGCGTTTCATTGTTGCCTTATAAATTAAAGAATGAAAAGAAAGAAATGCCAATATTGGTAGGAAATGTCCAGTTGACTAGAATAAAATCTTACTTGAAAAGCTTCAATTTGGACTCTGAGTTTAGAGAAGAAGGTGTTTTGGTAATTAATAATCATGTTATTATCAAGAAAGTAATCCACTTTATTTTATTTTAGAGCTCGACTGGCCAGATTTTGGTTGAAGGTGTGTTTTCTAATGATTTTATCCGAGTTAAAAGCTTGCTAAGACAATTACATCCTGTCATTTGAGTCAAAATATTGTTTTCAATTATACTCTATTTTTATTTACGAATTATTGTGTCATTTTTCTAAAATCTTGATATGATTAGAATTACATCTTTAGCTTCATATTTTTAGACGTAGTTACTGAAAAAGATTTTTTTTGTGATTAAAACGGTATGAGCTCGAAAATAGCAATATATTACTTGATGGTGACATAGTGCTGTAATATTTAAAAAAGTAATAATTTTATAAGAGTAAATGTAGATTCCAAAAACTTGAAAACCAAAAAGCAACTTTATTTATCAAGACAGCCCATAACTCTAATTCTTGAAAATCCACCATTAGGTTCGAGACGAACTCTAATATGACTTATTCTAGTATTCAAAAACTCGGGAAGAATTGCAATTGATTGAATATTTTGAGCTTTATCCATAGAAGTCTCTTCACTGATTTTATCAAAGGAAGGACCCTTATATTCAATCTAAAGTTTTTAATAAATTAAATACTTGTTCACTAAAATATCCATAGATGGTAACTAAGGTAGGACAATGTTCCTTGAAGTTTGTGATATCAAGTTCAACTCGATTTACAAATCCAGCTGTACAAAGTCTGATGATAACAAAATCAAAATGTCCAGGTAATATATTGATATTAGTGGACCAACCATCTTCCTCTTGCGGCGGCAAATTACAAACTAATCTAGAAGGAGAACTAAAAAATAAAACAAAATAAACAACCCCAAAATATATTCAGAAGTATCAATGACTTTTCCTCCAACCTTGTCAGATGCAAGATCAATTTCTTTGTCCTTATCAAACGAATCGCAATTAATAAAACCATGTAATTGAAATCTCGACTACAAAAATAAAAAATAATAGAATACCAAAGATCCTAGATAAGGAAGCCTGATTCTAATATATTCAACAGTGCCTGTTGGTTTAGATAAAAGATGGAAATTTAATTGATCGGGATATAATTCTGTTTTCTCTAAAATTTCAACCCAATTAAATCCATTTCCTTTATCTTTCTTTTTTTTCTTTAGATGTTTAGGAGTTATAGTTTTGCCTCTTTTCTTACCTTTCGAAGAACCAACTAAAATATAATTATTGAAAATTACCTTCAACAGCTTCATCTTCACTATCTGGTATTCCTTCATCATTTTCGGTACTATAGTGAACATCGACAGCAGCAAAAGGAGCCCAACTAGCCTTAAGTCCGACAGTATTTAAACAAATACCATAAATCTCAGAAGGGGTATTCAAATGAATTATACACCATGCACACTCTTCATCTTTATCAATACTACCTGGGCCCCATCTATCACCGATCATTTTCTTTTCTCCGTTGCTTTTAGGAGTTTCTAAAAGAAGTAAATTTTTGGCATCTCCAAAATCTTCGCTCGATTTACTATGTATGGTTGCCAAATCTTGATCACATAAATGCGAAAATCTTTCAATAACATCTTTGTCCTTTATATAAACTTTTCCTGCTAATTCTAACACCTTCCTTCTTATCGTTTCGAGCACCATTTTGAACAATTTTTCACTGATTGAACTTTGAATCAAGTCAAGACCAAAAGATAATAAATAAAGCGAGATAATCCATTTTGATATTTTAAAATAATAATTTAAATGGATTATATTTAAACCTCTAATATCCAAAAAAGAAGCAATTTATATTTATTTTAAAGCATGCTGTCTTTTTTGTGAGCTCATATATTCATGTAAAGAGATAAAACCATCATTATCTTTATCATCATCTTTCAAAATAGTTTCAATCCAACTATTAAGTCTTTCCAAGTCCCAAACTTCTCTTTGCGAATCTCCTTTCACTTTAGCAACTTTATTGTTTTCAATTTGGGTCTCATGAATAGAAGCCCTAATCTCATGTCCATCTAGTCTATTATCTCTATTATAATCTGCTATATAAAACAAGTAATAGCTCTCATCATCCTTTTTATACTGCTCGTCTGTTATATTCAAATGCTTTTGTACAAACCTATATAATATTAATATATCAGGTTACACTTTTAAATCATCCATTTTAGCAAAATGGCTATCCATACCATCTTGTGTTCTTATTAAGGTTGAAAAGCCACACAACAGTTGTAATTTCATAATGTTACAAAATGGATTTTACTGATACGTCATTTTATCACTTCGGATTACCAATTTTGCTTTACAAAAAAATGAATATTATAAAATATCTTTAAAAAAGCATGTTTATTATACCGAAATTTAGTTAGCTTTCCTTTGTATAAATACCATTTTTTCAAAATCCTGCTTAACCTTGATTAATCATCACTCTTTAGAATGTCACCGAAACTCACATCAAGTTCTAACGAGAAAACAGCCAGCAAAATAGAAATATATGAAAGACCTTTAAATAAAAGCAAGAGCACAGAGGTAATGATACCAAAAGAGATTAATTGATTAGTGTAGTTTAAGCTCATTCTGCTTCCTTTTCTCTGAGATATTACATTACAGTCAATTACGAGTAAATGGAATTCAAGATTTAGAGAAAAAGTATATTATAATAAAGTTAATACTATTAATCAGGTTGAACACTATAGGGCAGAGAGTAGGTTTACAAGCTTTGGAATTATTGATGTTTCGTGAAAAATCAAGTTATGGAAAAAGAGAATCGTTTTCAACTATTGTTAAATCTTTAAGCTGGGTTAGTACAATATTGTGGAAATGGATGGTAGGAAAAGAAGCCGATTCGATAGAACGAAGTGCGGAAAGCGATGATGAATGTACCAAATAAAACAACTATATATTTCTATAGATATGATAATAGATAAAGAACCATTATTTTCAAAATACATTTCTATCCCTAAAGAATTATCACAATTGAATTGTAACGCTTTTGTTGCCGGTATTATTGAAGGAGTTTTGGCTCATTCTCTTTATGTATTCAATATATTCTCATTTTTAGCCATGTAGAGTTACCGCTCATAGTGTACCTGTTGATGGATTTCCTTTGAAGACTACTTATCTCATCAAATTCGACAGATCTGTCATCGAAAGAGATACCGTTTTAACTAAACAATGAGATTACCTGCACTACCATTCTTTTATATATTTAAGTTTCTTATTCATGTTAGTATTGTATATATGCTGCAGTAAAAGTAGACAATTTAGATATGTTCAAGGTTGAATCTCGATTGATGATCATTTGTTTATTTTTATGGCAAGTTACATTTTTACATGTAGCAAATTGAACACAAAAAAGTCCTTTATAGAAAGGAAATATGTAACAGTGGTGGAAATCGAAATGATTTATTTCGACTTTTGAATATTGATATTACAAGTCTACGCCACGAATTTTGCAACAAATTTTAGCCATCATTTTAAGTTAAATTTAATGAATAATATATAAAAATAATCAGTCCATTATTAAAATTTAAGTTTCAAAATTTTATATAAATATGGCACTTTATTTTCGTTCAGAGTAGTCCCCATTTTACTTATTAAATAATTGGTTGAACAAGAGTGAGAATAATCTAGATTCATTAAAAATTTGGTTGAATTAAGAAGAGAATCAAAAAAGGACTACTCTGAACGAAAATAAAGTGCCATATCATTATGAAACAATATAATCCCGGGAACTATCAATATAACTCCAGTATCAATTAATATGGGAGTTTATTTTTGTTTAGAACAGTTTTTAAAACAGGAAGTTAAATTTATAACCCCATTTAAGATGAAAATAATGCAATGCAAAATTCATGTAAAATTGGTTGAATTAAGACTGATATTTTGATGATTAATCTCCTGTTTAAGGTCACTAAACAAAGCATTATCTATTTTTGGATCAAATTACGGCTGTAATTGAATTGAAAATTGAAAATAACTTAATAAGTCGTTTTAATTATCATAAACTCAATACTAAAAACAAAAGCAGATAAAATAAAACAAAAACATACTAAAATCAATTTTGTTCGATTGAATTTTTTGATTTAAATACTATTCCTGTTGTTTGTTACAGAATTTCGACTTTTCGCCATAATTTAATTAATCTGAGTTATTGATAAACTCAAAGTCGATAAATTTCATTTAGGGCTATTTTTTGATCAACTTTTTCAAAATTATTGAAAAATTAACATGAGAAATTTAAAAATAAATAAAAGAATCACTTTAATTTATATAAAAAGATTTATAATTTCATGTTATAACTAATAGCTTTAACGAGTAATTAAGGCATAATACCCCTGGGAGAAATCCAATATTCTCAAAAAATTTCAACCAAAAATCTCAACTCGGCTTCATAAATTCCTCTGAAACGTACTCTCTTGACTATATTTTTTCAGGAGAAATAGTTCCCGTCGCCGCTTTTTTTCTTGGTCAATCTTCAAACGACGCGTCCACTAGCGGATTTATGAATTCTCAAATTTTCCAAGCTTTTTCAACCAATTTCTCTGACTTTTCTCGGAAACTAAAGCTTTGAAGTTTCCACACCCCACCTAACAGTTTTTTTGATTAGATCATGGAGAGCGGTATCAACCGAGGTCGAAAAGGTAATCACATTCGGGGAGAAGTATAGCAGCCCCCAGTCAACGCTATACTCCTTGGATTACCTATCTTCCCACATTTAGGTTTTGAGCACCACCCTTTTACCCATAATCTTTAATTGAGAGGAGGAAACCACCCAACTATTATTTGGTTTCAGTTTAGGGGCGTATTTCCCCCCCTCCTCTCTCTGGAGCGGACCACCTTATGCCCCAGCCTACGATTATTTGACCCCTGGAATGTAGATACCGAATTTTCATAAATGGTACTTGAGTCTGCGTAGAGGGACATGTATTGCTTAGCATCCTTTATGCGGAGCTTTTGTACCAGGTCCTCTCTACCAGGGTCCTCGTAGATCTCAAAGTAGGCATCGGTGTCGGCCTCTAAGAAAAACTCCCAGAAACAGTAAGTAATAAGGTATATAGAATCCACATGATTCTTTCTTTCGAATTCGTCGAAGGCTTTCTGCAAAAGTCCGAGGTGCCCGTCTATATCTGACTTTCCGTGATATTCTGCAAAGAAATTCTAGGAGGTGAAGTAATTCTTAGTAGGTAGCTCCAAGAGTATATAACTCCTTAATTCCTCGGATCTAAAATGACCTGCATTATCTGACCAGAAATGTATTTTAGAGAAACTTCCCAGCTTTACCTCCTCCAGTTTCCTGAAGCAGCTCTTGACATAGTGAGAATCATGACTAATAACTTCTGAGAGGTAGTTATGGTAACTCCTCTTTATTTCTCCCGCCACTTTATAGATGACACAGAAGCCGAGACAAGATACAGAAGATTTGTTGTAGTATGATTAGGATATTTCCACAGGTCACCCACCGATCTTGAAGTTCTGTTTGAAATCCATGACTACCACGCACTCATCATGCTCCAAGTTCTCTAGTCTTTGTCTAAAGTAGCCTTTTTGATCAACTCAGTATGGGGTTTGTAGAACTTTAATCTTTTGTCCTGAGAACTTTCACCTAGCCTCCTTTCAAGTTTCTTACCATTTACGCAGATATCACACATATCCGTCTTCTTTTTCAAAGCTTTGAAGTATTTTGGACATAAAGTGTAGTATGTAGACAAGCTTAGGTTAATTTCTGGGTTTTAGGCCATTATTTTCTTATAAATATATAGTTTAGATTGTTGGAGATTTAATCAGGCTGATTTTTATGTTATCTCAGAATATTTGGTCAAATATTCATTAATTAATTCTTTTATATCTTCACCTTTTCGTTTTTTAGATTCTAGTTGATAAAGTTCCCTATTTTCTATTTCATCATCTCCTCTTTTCCTTTTTGCAGTCTTGTACATAGTGTTTAAGAAAGTAAAATCACTTTTTATCAGATCATTTTTCGATATTTCGCCTGCAACTATCGATAAAACTGCATATCTTTCGTTTTTTGGTGTTTTGTTGAATAATGTTAATATATTCTTAACTACTTTTATGAGTATTGTTGGTGATTCTTCAGTATTAATGTTTTGGTTATCATACGGTAAATATCTTGCGTTCATTTTAGTAACTGTAATCTAATAAACGCTAATTTAAAGCAAAAAATGTTTGTTCAATTTATTTTACCAACAAACTGATTGAAAATTTATTTAGGGTCTATTTTAATTCCCGAAAAAGTGTCTCTTCCGAAAATAAATTCCCATATAAAATGTAAATTTTTTAATATAGCTTCGGAATTTTAAATTTAGCTTGCTTATCCATAATATAAAAAATCATGCAAAAAATAATTATTTAAGGACTTGAAAATTTAAAGAAAATAAAAAATGGGTTGAACTTTAGTATTTTTCCTCCACGCAAAAAAGGAAATATTAATAATTAAAACGTTTAATTATTATTATTTAATTATAAAGAAAAGCTTAATATTATTGTTCAAAATAATCAATTGTTATAATAATCATAATGTATACATTTGAGTGCATCAATAAATTTAGACCATTCTTTTCCTTTATTTTGCCTTCTCCATTCCATATATAGGCTGTGCATGAAGTTTTCGAAATCAAACATAGTTTTTATATTTTATTTATTTATTTTTGTTTATATAAACATAGGATATTATATTTGTTTTTTATTTATCTTGTATATGTTTGGATGATCCACACCGTCATTATTCTATAAAAAAGGTGGAGTGTTTTTAACATTTAAAAAAAAATTCATTTATGAAAAAAGAAAATAAATTATTTTTTAGAACCTTGGTTTACAATCACTTTAATAACAACAAAACAGCTAAAGAAATAAACGAAAAATTCACAAGGATATATAGCAATGAACACCCTGGCTTATCATTTATTTTTTATTGGCTTAGGAGTTTTAGGCTTGGATATAATTCATTTAAAGATGAGTCACGTTCTGGGAGGCCTCAGAATACAGAAGAAGGAAAATATGACGAAAAAATGCTAGATCTAATTGATAAAGATCCCTTGTATCATATAGAACAATAGCAAAGACTATGAAATCTTCAAATACTAAAGCTAGAGTTCATATGAATACTAAAATGGGGCTTAAAAAGCTATCTTATAAGTGGGTACCACTCTCTCTTAACTCACAAAAAAAACAGGACAGGATTGACTTCTGCAATAAGTTCTTAGAAATATATGGAAACATAGACAGAAAGTTGACTTATGAGCTCATTACTGGTGATGAGACGTGGCTAAGATACTATGACCCCCGTATTGGACTGTAATCAAAAGTTTGGACTGGAAAGAATTTAGATCCACAGAAAATTACTAAAAAATCTATGGCTGACAAAAAACTTATGATCGGTGTATTTTTTCTAGAAAAGGTGTGGAGCTGGTTACCAAACTTGAAAGGAAAAAAAAAGCTGATGCAAAATGCTTTAAAGAATCATGTATTGCTCCTTTAATTGAAAGATGAAGGCAATCAGATGTGAAACACTATGTTTCAAATTTAGTAATACATTGCGACAATGCTAGGCCACATACATCAGACTTAGTATCTTCTTATATAAATGAAAAAGAAAAGGTTAGTAGACTGAATCATCCTCCATACTCACCAGACTTGTCACCATGCGATTTTTGGCTATTTCCAACTATTAAAAATAGAAGGAAGAGCTATGTTTATTCATCTGACTCTGAGCTTTTGGATGAGTTTCAGAAAAACGTTGATTTATTAGATATGAAGGACTTCAAGAACTGCTTTTTAGAATGGATTAAAAGATATCAAGTTGTTTTATCTAAAAACGGTGATTATTATTAAATTTTGATTTTAAAAACTATAAATTGCGAAAATTTTATGCATGCCTATATATTCGCCCAAATGTGCGTCAATACCTTCACTTGTTCTATTTCTGACAGGTAGTCGCCTATTTAACCCACTATTTAGTCCTTCTGCATCATTTGTACAAGCGCCAGTTTCTTTATTCATAAATTCAATAGAATGATTAGCAGTTTTGTTTTTATATCCATATTATTTTAAGTTGCTGTATCCTTTCCATAAATTTGTGTGTATCGTTGTGCCAACAATAACATATTTCTAAATTTTCGTTATTAAAGTTTCTGAACTTCTATTTTCAATCTTTTCTAAGAATATCTTCCAATTTGGAAGCTTTTCTATTCAGATAAGAAGCAAAACTCCTGAAACATGATGGTCTTTATTGTATTTCAGTTTACCTAGCTTTGTTTCATCAATAGAAACAGATATTCCTTCACCACCAATAATTTCATCTTCTGGATCTAAAGCTAAAGTAACTAGCTCTCTAAAATTTTGATAAAAATTACATATTGTGGTTGTAGAATTCCAGTTAAAGCAATAGCTATTTCCACTGAAACTTTTGCCAACCATAATTGTGCAATTTGAAAAACCTCATTGTATGCTATTTTTACAGAATCAAAAAAGTATGCTTGTTTATGGATATTATTATACCTCTTTTAATACAATTTCTCTTATAACATGAAAACTTTTGGAGTCTTCGTTTCTTTTCATTGGAAATTGACAATTAATACACTTAATTTCATCATAAAATACTTTCTCCAGTAACAGAAATTGATAAGCATATTGATTATTNAGTAACAGAAATTGATAAGCATATTGATTATTGGGAAACATTGTATTTAATTCTTGAGTTTTAGCTAATATATCTATTTTCTTGAATTCAGAATTCATAAAATTTTAATAGTTGTCTTATCAAATTTTACGCGTGTAATTTCCTTTTTTGGGTGGAGGCAAAATACTAAAATTACTCCAAAAAAGTGAAAATCAAAATGTTATTCTTTCAGAAATTAGTCAAAACTACACACTTAACAGCGATCAACATTATTTTGATGGNGAAAATCAAAATGTTATTCTTTCAGAAATTAGTCAAAACTACACACTTAACAGCGATCAACATTATTTTGATGGCCGACTTTATCATGAGACAAATACCTCCAATGGTGATAAATTAGGCCAACTAATAGGAAAATAATGCAAGAAAAAAGAGGGTTAGAATAACTACAGATATTTTAAAGATAATCAAAAGTATGTCATCAGAAAACCATCAATTTGATGCTATTGCAAGAGTAACACAATTATCAATAAGCGCCGTTAGAAGAAAGTTGAGAAAAATAGAAGATGTAGAAGAAAATAATGAAATTATTAATGATATATGTAAGAAAGTAGGTAGAAAACCAGCTATAGAGGAATCTAGAATGGCCATCGCACTTCCTATGATTATACATGATGATTGCGCGTTAACTCAAAAGGGATGATAGAAAAAATGGTAGAGATTAGATTGCCGAGAGTAGCTCAATCTACCGTTTTCCGTACATTACAAAATTTAGGTATAACTAGAAAGAGACTTAAAAAAGGGCTGCCAAAGTGTTTACACCAGAATTGATAAATTTGAGAAGACAATACGCTAGAGAATTAATGCAAGTGCCAAATCATCGAATTATTTACTTAGATGAAAGTGGTTTCAATTTACATACAGGTACCTTCTACGGATACTCACCAGCCAACTTGGATTCTATTAGAGCTGTGCCAAACAATTGGGGATGCAATGTAAGTTTGATTGGTCTTTTTAATACAAATGGCATAATGTCTCATAGAACAATTGATGATGCATACAATAAGGTGAAATTATTAGATTTTTTGAAAAATTCTTTCGAAAATAATGAATTGACAAGCAACATCATAATTTTCGATAACGTGCGATTTCACCATTCGAACGACGTGAAAGAGTAGTGTCAAAACAAAAATATCGGTTTGAAATATTTACCACCATACTCGCCATCATTAAATCCTATTGAGGAGATATTTTCTCTTATAAAGAGCAGATATTCTTCAATAAGGCCTTTTCCTAGCAGCAATAATGACATTCATGATTATGTAAATATGGTCATAAATGAAATCAATTACGATAAAACAATTATTTTTCAAATATGAGAAAGTATGTAAATTTGACATACAATAGAGAGCAATTCTAATTTTATCAATAAATTTTCATTTTTTATTTAAATTAATTTTTGCAATATTATTTCGAGTTTGAAAACATATTTATTAAAAGATGCATATCTATTTTAAATAATTATCTCAGCTTATAACTTTATTTTTCAAACTAATTTTACAATTTTACGAAAATTGGAATTAAGATCCAATAAACAAAATATTAATATTTTTAGGGTTAGTTATTTTAATGACATTATTTTTTTAAAAATAAACCAATATTAAATAATACTGTCTTTTTAAATCATCATCTCATATTAAAAATTATGCATATNTTTTTAAAAATAAACCAATATTAAATAATACTGTCTTTTTAAATCATCATCTCATATTAAAAATTATGCATATAAGTTATATTTTGAAAAGTTGGATTATATTTAAAATTCTGAAGCTATATTAAAAAATTAACATTTTATATTAATTGATACTGGAGCTATATTGATGGATTATATTGTTTCATAATGATTTTATATTAATTGATACCAGAGCTAAATTAAGGCATAGCCCTATAATGAATGCATTTGCATTGATTTTTCAATCGAAATCTAACTGAATTGTCACAGGGGTAAAACTACAAATTTAAAAAATCAATAAAATTTCTTAGAAAATGAGTGTAAAATTGTTCGTTGGTGGTTTAAGCTGGGGTACTGATAGTAATAGTTTGAGATGCGCTTTTGAGCAATACGGTCTGGTAGAAGAGTGCAATGTTATTACTGATAGAGAAACTGGTAGATCAAGAGGTTTTGGTTTTGTTTCTTATTCTGATTCTAATCATGCTCAAAAAGCTGTTGATGCAATGAACGGTACTGAATTAGATGGACGTAATATTAAAGTTGATCTTGCTTCTGAACGTTCTTCAGGCGGTGGCAATCGCAGCTACAATGACAGAAGTGGTGGCTACAATGATAGAAGCGGAGGTCGTAACTACAACAATGACAGAGGTGGTAATTACAGAGATAATGACAGAAATAGTGGTGGAGGTGGTTACAGTCAAAGATCCGGAAATAGTGGTGGATACAAAGATAGAAGCAGTGGTGGTTATGGCGGTGGCAGAAACCAAAATGATGATTGGAGAAACTAATGTTTCTCTGGTCTAGTGCTTTGTTTGTTTTATAAATAAATGGGCCTTTATTCTTATTTCTATACGATTGTATCTTCACATCCTTTAGTTAGTGGCAGTTTTTAAGCTGATTTGTTTTCAAGAATGAACTATTCAAGTATGTAAAGCATCAAATATATCAACTTCATTATTTTAAAGTCGCTATTCTTTACTTTAAAACCACGATCTAGTTTTGCCTTTGAAGTAAAATGAAGCTTTAATCGAATATTATTACTTTTAATAACATCAAAGATACAAATAATGTTTCTATTATAGAAGATTTATTGCCTTTATAGACTATATTCAGAGTCCTGATTTACCCAGAGAGATGAGTATTTTTGGTCAAGTTTTGATGTATTTTGACCATTTTTAATTTGTAAATGAATGCAAGAAAATTCGGACGTGTGAACTTAGAAACAATATTTAGAAGAAAATACTTAGTCAAGAAAGAAATACAAGATTTGATGAAAGAGTATGACGGTTTAAAATCAATTTATCAAATAGATTCACTGAAAAACTCACCTCCTCATGCCAATATATCCAAAAGAGTGTATTCTCCATATTTAAAGTCACTAGATTTTCTAATAACGAAGTAAGTTTAAAGCATGTATCTATTTATGGCTTTGATTATGACGTAATGACTATTATTTTATTTTTAGTATACTCTTGCGAATTATACAAACGAATTAGAGTCAACGATTTACAGATTAATATTAAACAATATGGTAAGAAGATTAAATTATCCAGAAGTTTTATTGAATCTTATATATGACCCTAATTTTGCTGTTAGAGGTCTTCATTATGGTATATCTTTTAACAATATACATTTTTAGACGTCAGCACTGGTTATATGATGAAGCTTGATGCTTTAAATAATATACAACTAGACTCAGTTCATTTAGGAAGAAACCCTATTAAAAAGTTGGAAAATATTATTAGCTTACACAAAGGCTCCCATGTTTCTCCTGCTTATATGAAGAATCTTAGGCAGTTGAATGATTTATTTAGTGTAGGTGAAGTGTGTTTAATAACTGACATCATACAATATTTCATAGATCACAACATCAAGTTAACATCATTTTAAAGTTTTAGATTTCATCCTACCTTTCTTTCTCAAGATGTAAGAGCCATGGCGGAACTTGTCCATTCTGGAAATCAAACATATCCTCTAAATCTTGGACCTCTTCATTTAGAAGTTATGAATAATATTGATAAATACTTAAAGAAAAGCTCAAAGCTATCAGAATATTTCACAAAGCTCAAGACAGCAGGGAAAACGACATTTTTATTAACTAACAGTAGTTTTCCGTTTATGTAAATGCAGATTACATTGATTTTTAGTCATAAAGGATTGTCATATATGACAGGTAATATTGATTGGCATGAATGGTTCGATGTGATTATTGTAAACTCGAAGAAGCCTTTATTTTATAACTCTAACAATCCTTTTAGACAAATGATTATTTCTCGTGATGACCTTAAAAAGATAGTAAAATATAAATACGAAATTTTAGAATATGATTTCTTGGAAAAGTGATACGACAATCAATTCTATTGGTCTGAACATGGTTGGAGTGGACAAGCTTGAAAAGGGTTGTTTTTACCAAGGAGGGAATCTAAACACATTAAACTCGTTAATGAAATGGTATTTAACTTAATCTTATTTTTAGGCCAAAGTTGTTATTATCTTCATTCATTTTATTAGTCAAGATGTCATTTATTTCGGGGATCATTTATATAGTGATTTAGAAGATCCGAGTATAAACCAAGGTTGGAAAACTGTATATCAATTCTCGATTTTTAGGGTGCTATTGTTTCTGAGCTAAAGAATGAGTTGGAAATTATTTACGGCAGTCAATACAAGAACGATATACTCTGGGGTTCTCGATTGGAGAATATGATCAAAAGAGCCAACCTTTTGTCTTCGGAACCAAACTCGCCTGAATTAGATCACGCTATTTCCGAATGGTTAAGAGAAAGAAAGTTATTAAAGAGAAAGATCAACACGAGTTTTAACAAACAATTTGGCTCTATTTTCAGATGTCATAAAAATCCATCATTTTTCGCACACAAGATGAGAAGCTTGTCGAATTTGTAATATAGATTTCCCAAATTTAGATACACTTCAAGGATTGAAAATATGTTGGAATACCCCTTTAATTATTCTTTTTATCCAGAAAGAGTCAATCTTCCTCATGAGCCTTTTTGAGTACAGTTCTATAAAGTGTTTTTTTAAAGATTATAAAAATAATATATTTAGTTTAATTAAGGTTTGATTAAATGCTTATATTCATCGATAAAATCATCGATTTTCATCAAATTGCATTTCAATTTGTAGATATCAGAATTCAAATCGTCCTCGATTGTAGAATCATTCAAACTTAAATCCATGAACAATGCAGAAAGATTCTTAATAATGAATGAGCTATCCTTTTTACTAGAATATCTCATCATTTTTTGTTTTATATGAGTAAGATCTTTATATGCTAAGTCTATTCTATTTATCCTTTCTTTTACTTCATCTGACATTTCCCTCTTCTGCAACTTCTTTATACTTCTATTCAAGCTATTAGTATCTTTAGCTGAATCTATTAAGTCATAAACAGTTTGAAGTGGCATTTTTTCTTTAAGATAATTGATATTCATTATATAATATTCGGGATTTCCTATAAAGGTTAAATGAATTATCGTGCTACTAAAATAACTTATCTGAAATGCTTACTTAGCCTAAAGAAAAATTTATAATTTCAAGTTTGATAAACGCTCAATCGGAGCTGGTTATACCAGGACTACATAACAAATTTTTGTTTTTGAGTTGTATTTTGATTTTGATGGAGTAAAATCAACAATACACATCAATAGTATCATAAACATGTAAAGGGGTATAAATAAATTCATTGTATCAATGAAACAAAACTTATGAAAAATTATAGTGGATTATTCAAAAATGTTGCTATTGAAACCAATTTGATATCATTCATTTTATGTTTTACCTAAACAAATGGCAGTCTTTTCGGAAAAACATTATGTTGAGTTATCAATATATCCAATAAACTATAATATTTCATATATTTCAATGATGACTTGGTATTTTATTTCTCGTATCACATTACATGTGATTCGATATCTAATGCTCGAATTTAGATTAATAAATTTATGTACAATAAAATCAAGCTTATAAAAATTTGATTTAATGATCATTTTTTGTGAAAAAACTATCGCGCTTGTATTTTTCCAAATTGAGACTGCTTTCCTTTTGTTGCCAATTATTTGTTTCAACTTGTGCAAAAAGCTTCACAAATAACAAAAAATATAATACAAAATTCCAGTTTTAATTGAAATTTTGTATATAAATTATCCATTTGTGTGATTTCTCAATTCAATCATTTTATAAAATATTCACCGCCCCTTATTGGACTTGTAATAATTTTACAACTTGAATTGGAAATGAGTTTCTTTGGTTTTAGGTAAAATGATAAAGAATTAATAAAATAGCCTAAATGACTTAAGTTTGAAGCAATATAGATTTAGCAGAAACAAATTAAAGAAACTAAATTCCAGTAGCAGTACGAATAGCAGTATAAATGCTTCAGCGAAATTACTCTATTTAACACCACCTTATATTAATTCGTCTTTGGTTAAAGGAAATTTCATGAAAGTCGTGAAACTACCTAAATATGTTGATAAGAATGAATGGTATGCTTCTATAAGTAAACCAATAATTTGTAATCAATTTAGTATTCGACTTTTTTGAATATCTTAATCTGTTTTATGGAACAATATCTTATTTTTGTACTTCAAAGTCTTGTCCAACTATGCAAGTAGACGCTGGGTACTTTTATGTGCAATAATTTTTAGCATGGAATATTCTTGGACTGATGTCAACAAGAAACAAGTCAAATTACCAGCACCACAATATATCGACTATGTTATGACTTGGATACAGAATATAATAGATGACGAAAATATGTTTCCTACTAAATCAGGTATATTATTTTTTATCATTCTTAGGAAATAATTTCCCAAACAATTTTGGTACCGTTATAAAAGCTATTAGCAAGCAAATGTTTAGAGTTTATGCACATATATTTCATGCTCATTATGATAAGGTTTTGCATCTGAATTCTGAGGCCCACTTTCATTCATTATTCGCCCATTTTGCTTGTTTTATTAGACATTTTGACCTTGTTGACAAGAAAGAGTTGGCGCCTTTGGCAGAATTGATATATGAATTAGAACAAAACAATACCATTTGATTTAGATTTTTTATATGTAATTTTATATTGTCTTTTAAAAATAAATTATACGGTTTTGGTATTTTACTTAGGTTTATAATAACGCAAATATCAGTAATTAGAAAATGAACTATTATTTGGATTTTGAATAGGAATATTTCTCCCAGAGATCGAAAATCATGGACTTTTTAAAAGTATTTCCCCAAATAAGCGCGTTTTCCTAAAATAAATCAGAGAGGATACCATTTTAAGATCATGATCAAACTTTTCTCTTTTAGCGCTTAAAAGCCAAGCTCTAAACTTATCTTTCAACATCTTCAACTTGGTCCCATTGCTTAGGTCTGATAACAAAAGCCAATATAAAAACCAATCTCTTAAAGAGACGAGCAAATCATCAATTTTATTATCATTTTTGACCATTGTGTATGCAATAGCATTTTCATGTAAATGTAAATAATCTCTCCATTCGAGAAAATAAGAAGATAGTTTTGAGCTATTTTGATAATGATAACTTTCAGGAATGCGATCATTGATCTACTAAATTATATTCACGATTTACAAGATGGTGATTTTTCCAGATCAGAAGACATTCTTTAAGTTTTTGATTGCCGATGTTATTGTTCAAATCAATAAAACCTGGATTACCTAAAATTTTAACGAAAAATATAACCTCTTTTAACTTTTTGATGATAATTGTGCCATAAATCATAGTAAACCTTTAATCTTCTAATAGAAAAGGATTGGGAAGAAAGCAATTCAGTATTAAAAGGATCTTTTATATGCTTAATAAAGAACTTCATGTTCTCTGAAAATAATGTTTTATTCCTTTCACTATAGATTAAACAAAGATGCAAACTACTCAGAAAAGGTATTGTCCAAATTATTTCTCAAGCTAATAAGTATACGATTTTCTAGAATATCAAACTTAATATAATACTGAGCTCTAATTCTTTTCTTGATTTTACTGAATCGCTTGTCTGGCTTCTCCACAATAAAAGAGAATATTTAATCATATTTGTATTTTCAAAAGAAAGATGCTAGATATTAATAAATAATAATACTACATTACTATTATTGGGCTCAAGAAAGCGTCTTTATATTAATAAGATAAAATACTTTTGATTAGAAATAGAGTCAGACAAAATAGCGAAATTTTTTGATAACAAGTTCATATTGATTGAATCCTGCCAAATTAAAAATGAAAATTACTTGAAATTTATTCATGAGTGATCTATTAAAAATGAAAATACTCCTCCATGCTACATAGCAATCGATATAAGAATCATCAAAAGATGGTGAAAATTCGTCTAAAAAAGATTAATTCCTATCTATGCATTCAGTTTGTTTGCTTAACCAATCAGATTCATCTGAATAATCCTATAAATATAATTAAATTGAAAATACATAATCTTCAATAGTAAAATCAGTTCTTTAGATTTTAAAAATTAAATTTACTTTTTAAAAATAAAAGATAAATTTACATTCGGCATATCCTAAAAAATACTTTGATTGGGAAGGTATTACTTCTTTCTTCCATTCGGTTGAGATGTAATTTATCATTTTGAGATGCTCTTTTTCAACCTCGTCATTCATTTTGAAATCAAGTTCTTTCGATCAACACCAAATTTTTCCGTGAATGCTAATAATTAATCAAAGTAAAAATATTTAATCGAATTTCGATCAAACTGGATAAGTAAAAGCCCATTATTGATTCAAACTATCTATATTTGTGTAGATATTTATTTTGATCTTTTATCGATTAATGTTTTGCTCTCTACAAATAAAATTCATTACAAAACGGTATCTGGTATTATTTTAAACAAAATAAACTCTAGATATTAAATCCTAATATCTTAATTTATATATGATCAAAAATACTTTAAATTAAACTAGATTTATCTTTTTTACATCATGAAAGTCTAGTTGAGCCAATCAATTCAATGGAATACGTAAACAAACCGTAATAAATTTAAGATGAATGCAGAAAATCAGAAATTGAAATGTTTTATTCAGAAGCGATATTAAGTAGCAAAGGACCATTAGCGAAAGTATGGCTAGCAGCTCATATGGAACGCAGATTAACCAAACTTCAGCTGATGCAAACTAACCTTCAATCTTCTATAAGTATACAATAACCTTATATAATTTAAATAGATGCTATCATGGGTACTGATCAACCACCTATGGCACTTCGTTTAAGTGGACAGTTATTGTTGGGTGTCGTTAAGATTTATTCTAAGAAGTTGAAGTATTTGATTGATGATTGTAATGAGGCTATTCAAAAAATCAACCTTGTATCCCATACTTCTCCCAACAATTTATATCTCTAGGCATTTAAACCACAAGATGTGGATGCACCTTCTAATCAACTTACAGCTAATTATAATTCTATCACTTTAGCTGATGCTGTTAATGAATCTGAAATTAATTATCTAAAAGAGACGAACTTTCGTATCGAGTAAATATTCTCTCTCTCAAAAATACATAATTTATATAGTAATCTGATGATGGGTTTCGAAGCGAGTTTAAAAGCCATTAATAGTGGTTCTCAAACTATTTCTAGATTACAAGACATTACACTTCAAGAAACGACCTCAACTTCAAATGGCTCACGATCTAATCTTCGAGATGGTTTATTGACTGGAGATGGTGAAGGAATCGGACTCGATTTAGACTTAGGTATTGATGATGGAGCCTATGAGACATCAACTAGATTAGGTGGTTCAATGTCGTTGCCGAGATTCGATCTTTCAATGGGTGATTTGAGAAAAGCTAGTGAGTCTAGTATCAGCTTTCCTATGGAGTTTCAACAAGAACCTATTGGTGATAAAACCTCAGAAGCAGATTTGTTGGGGTTATCTTCGCCTCATCCTGAAATTGGAAGTTCAAAGTAATTCCATCGAGTTAATCTCTTGATAGTTTGTTGAATAACATCAATTCTTTTTCTGGTATTCTTATCGATTGATTTGTGTAGAATTCAATAAGCTTATCGGTGAAACACCATTAAAGTTTGTGAAACCTCTTCCTATTGAGATGTCTAAGAAACGTAAAGCTTTGATGGATATATTAACTGAAATGTCTAATGAAGATTTCAATCAGCAATTAGAAGACACTAGTGATATCACGAAATATGTACTCCCACACTCGTCATCGTATTTTAGGATGATTTTCTTAATGAACTTTTTGGATCGAACTTGGGTTTTAGTAATCTCAATTTAGATTTTTTCCAAACAAAATTCAATGAGTTATTTGATAATCAATTACCTGATGAATTGAAAGAGCTTTTGGGTGTTTTCGCCACTGATGATTGGATGGATGAAGCGCTTAAGAACAGGGATGCTAATTTGGCTATGATTCGTGATGAACCAGAGCAAAATCATTGGATTAATGATGACCATATGTCTCGATTCAACACTAATGAAGATATTAATATGAATGTAAATATGAAATTATTTTATGTTGTTACTAGAATTTGGATGAACTTAGTGATAGAATACCAAGTCCCCTTTTTGTTAATTTTTAGAACATGACATGCAGAGTATCTTGTTTGATAACGTGGATAATGATATTAATTCATCTCAAATTTATGAGGAGGACGAGGAGGAAGGCGTTATTAAGTTAAGTAAGTCAGCAATGACAGCAGCACGATTAATTCGTAATAAAATGGAGACGGAAAAGAAAGGAAGTAAGAAAAGAAAGACACAAAACACTGAGTTATTATTCTCTGGTATTGCTGATAAGGCATTTTCCTTTTATTTTATTGATTTTACAGACCAAAATTGGTAGATTTGATGCTGCGAAATTCTTTTATGAATGTTTACTTTTGCAATCGAAAAATGTGATTGAACTCCAACAAACCTCACCCGACGAAATCACTATTGTTGGATTGGTATACCCACTTTTTATGCATATTTTAGGGTCCATTATTCGATGATAAGGTGTTAAAACCTTTAGCTTGATTTTTAATCAATTTTATCCGTTTATTTGAATTTCTTACTCCATTTGTTTTTCTCTAATTTGTCCATTGCATCAGATAAATCACTCCTAAAAATAAAGACAGAGTAAAAAACTTATCAATCAGACTATCTTCATCAACGACTTGTGGATCAATATTCTCGATGATGTTTTTGATTTTAACTAAGGATGACATTAATAAGATGATACTTTTCACCATTCTCTTTTTGAAATAATCATTGTATTTCTGCTTGAAGAACCAAGATTTCATAATACCCAAAATCAGCTCATAATGAATAGACAGATCGATTTTTCTCAACACCTTATTATAATCATACAACTCTTTCAACCTTTCTTAATAAGCAAATGGGCTACTTGAATGAGCTTTTGTAATTGACAACCAGGTTGGTGCATAATATGAGTAAAACGTCATTAAAGGAGATTCTAGTCTCGCTGTTTCGGCTAAGGTACATTTCCTATAAGATGAATCAGTGGATTGTACATAGTACAACTTATTGAATAGATCTTTGCGTGCCTTCAATTGATCCGGGTCAGAATTGACAATGGTTTTGTTAAGTAGACTAAGCAGATCGGTTTTATCTACTTCATCCGAATTGGAATCACTCATTTGTTTGAGATCGGCTAAAAACGATTGTATAGTATCATCGCCTCTATATATTCGAACATCAAATGGACCCCTCAAACTCTACAAATAAATCATAGGAAATACCCTCAAAAACGGAACAATATCGAACACATCAATTGATCCCACTCCTTTGGTGTCAAATTCAAGCCAATTTTTACGGAAACTATTCAACTCCTCCTTCGACAAATAAAGTGCATCATCCGATACATCGGAGCTATAGCAATCGGAGAATCGATCAACTATGATACCTTTCACCATACTACCGAATATATAACAACAGAAGATGTTGAAGCTATAGAAGAGAGTGAAAGCCCAAAACTTATTACCACAATCCGAAAACAAATACCTGTCGCCTTCAACACAATTAGGAGATTCTATAGTAAAATCGTACATAAACCGATTCCACCATTCTCCTTGCGAAAATCGAAACAAAGAAATCATAGTTATTGGACCTTCTTTAAAGTTGATCAATCCTTCATGTGATGTAATGCCAATTTTAGTTCTACCAAAGATACAGATAAATGTAATTGAATAAATCAAGAACAAAACCAACCAAACCAAGCACATACTAAACATAATAGGCAATCCCTTCTTCAACGATATATAAACTGTATTTAAGGATTCGATGCAAGTCGCTATTCTCATACCTAATAATAGTAACATCATCTTGTCAATGTCTTTATAGAATCGATAGCTATAAATAGTGTTGGTTGGGAAGTTGCAAAAGAAGGTAACCGATATAGAAAGTATGTATAACCAATTGATTGGATCCTTAATAGTCTTAATAAACCCAAACACCATAATATGGATCAGGAAATCCAGAAAACATATGATCGATAATACGAAATAGAAATATGAACATATCTTGAGATACGTTTTTGGTGCATTTAAATGCTCTGATGCCAGTATAATTAAGATTAAGGAATAACAGAAAGTCAAGAAATTGAATAATACACCTTGTTGTTTGATCTTTAAATCATAACACATGTTCATCAACTTGGAATGATTACCGAATCTGGGTACAATAGGTGCTTTCATAAAAATAACAAACTTCTTAAACTCAATCCACTTGACCTGTTCTGGTGATAAGATGCCGGATCCCGATTGGATCGTAAAATTATCGATAACAATAGATGTGAATAACCCGACAATAATAATAGCAATGAAGAGATGGAAGAATATAAAGAATAAGAAATTCCAAAAAGAAACATAAGGTTGAGGTTGTTGATGTAAAGATGTGATTTTCATCGCATCTTTCATTACTTCAATCCATTGTTGTCGGGATGAGATTTCAAACAAGATAGCTAAAGAAGACGAGAATGTATCAAATGAATATAAGAATGGATTGGACCAAGTTCGAGGCATCAGTATATAGTATTTCGGATCCACAAAATCACCTATACATTCTGCTTCATTTGCAACAGATCCGTCATTACAGGAGTAAAACTTGCCCATGAATATGTTATGACAATAAATGGATAACGGTAACAGGAATAACATAAATAGGGAAAGAGCATAAAACAATTTCCTAAAACCTTTCACTAACACGATTTGCAAAATCTCCCTTGATGGCTCATGATATTGAACTAAAATCAAAGGTCTTAATCCTTTACCAATTTTAAAGAATCTAGCAATCCTCAAATTACGATGAAGAGAAAACCAAAACTCCAAATAATAAAAGGATAACGAAATAGCCGTAATAAAATTCCATCCATTTTTCAAATATCCATTAGGTGTGAAGAGGAACCCATCAGCTATTAGATGGAATAAGAAATCCATCGAGAAGATTAACAAGAAAATAGAATCATTAAAATTATGTTTGAGCCAATCTTCTTCGATAACCCAAAAATCGTTCTGCTTAAAAGCCCAAGAATGCCCGATCAACATTAATACAATCATTGCAACGGTGTAAAATCCTAATATCGTCTTATATAATCTCGATAAGGTCCAACGCCAACTAAATTTCTTAAATGGATATTGCGGATGTGCTTTACTGTTCGTTATCACTTTTAAAAAATTTCTTAATAAATTAGAATCGCTAAACAAGAATATTGATCTATTGAAATTCGGATATCTCATAACAAAATCTTCTCTCAATAAGTATCTTTGTATTATTACATAATGCTCCGAAAATATTTCATTATATTCCATCTCTTCAAATATCTTACCTTTCCTATCGATTCAATAAAAATAAATTAATACAGGTCTTCAGGTACTACTTCTTCCTCTTTCTTCCAAAATATAGCGATCACTTTGACAAATAGATTATTCAAAATAATCGCAGCAAACTTAAAATGCTTTTCAATAAATTCCAATGTTTTCATCTAAAATCGTCCAAATAAATCATATTAAAAACTTTTAATGGTTCCCTAACCGGTTTAAGTAGTTTAGCTGTTCTTTTATCGATCAAAAAACGAATATTTCTAGGCAGAGAATAAACTTCATCAGGAGGTTCCGGGAAGTCAAACATCTTGAAAATCCTCAAAAAACTACAAATCAGATTTTTAAGAGATAAGTATACATATTATTTTTTTGCTCTATGTATTTCGACCTCAACCCAGATATAAATTCATCAAATTGCATAAATATTTTCCTGTCTTCGCTGATGGAAAAAGCCTCACAAAGCACGGCAACAAATAAGTTGATGATAATCACTAAACAAATAAAACATCAAAATAACATGATACCATAACCAAGCCAGAAGAAGATCATCAAGAAAATGATCGAAAGCACAACCGATGCTTTACTTACCTCAACTTGATGTTCATAAGTCATATACAAAGCATCTGCCCAATTTTCACCTGAAAATACCTACTACTAAAATAAACCACCATATACTTGGTATAAAACTATAAATGTCCATGTAAATGAGTTAAATCGCATATAATTCGGCTCATCTTCATATTTTTCAGGTACTGTATCACCTATCAAGCTGGATGCCTAAATAAAAATAAATAAAGCTCTTATTGTTTTTACTATTAAGGTTGATATCAATAAGTAGGAAAATAAAAACGTTATTACGTTTTTAAGTCCTGTGAATTCATATACGAAGTAACTCTAAATAAAGGAGTTAACTATTTGAAGATACTAAAAAATTCCTAATATAACCAATCATCAATATCAATCGATATGATCTTAATATCGAAAATATGATCAGATACAAATATAAAGTTTGTGATTGATAAAAGTTGACATAAATATTCCCTAATGTAATCAACGCTAAAAGGAGATCAAGACTATTAGTTCTCTTTTCAAAGAATTCATTACCCAAAACAACTATTTTAATTGATACTTCCAAAAAGATAACAATCGTATAAACACATTCCAATATATCTATTAATTAATAAAGAATGTATTACTATAAATAGAGAACGGATGTGCATACTTATCTTTTAATGCTAATGCGATCATAGATAGTAAAATAATAAAATTGGTGAATAAGTTCAAATAATACAATCCCATTTTTTTCAAATGTAAAGATTTTTTATTATCTTTATCAACCGGATCTTTTACAGAAGCAGTATCGCTAGAATCGAAAGCCATCTTTTCATCCTGAAATAGGATAATCCTATAAAACCCCTTTATAAAAACGGAGAAGAGAATTACTTTTCATTACTAAAGCCACTAATTTGAGTGGATCTCATATTACCAAACACAGTAGTGATAACTGCAACGATCAAATTAACCAACCAAAAATTCAATATAACTACTAAGGACACGAAGAATAAACCGGAAGCTATAGAAGTGGATTTCATAGTATGGTACATAATTTCACCCCATGATTCACCAGTAGCAATAATGAATATAATAACAAAAGATGAAATAATATTATCGAAATTAGTAAATCCTTTTCTTGGATTACCGATTTCATAACAGATTTGACCTTGTGGGCAAGTATAGCCATCATAAACGTGAGGATCACCAGGATTCAATAACATAGGTGGTAAAACTATTCCATTTTCCGATAAGTAGGAACCGCAAAGTCTATCAAATGGTACTTCGATTTTAGTGTCTGGATCAACACATCTAAACCGAAATGCTCCTTTATATGTGATCACACCTAATATACTAAAAAGTTTAATATATTTCTATGATGAAGGTACCTAAAAAACAGCAAGAAAACACCAATGAATTGATTGATATGTTTCATACAAGATATACTAGTGGATAAAGAACTCAGCATTATGTCAGAACCTTTAAATAGATGCATTAATCGGATTAATTTCAATACACTCAATCCACGTAAAAAATAATATCGATATTGGCCAAACTTAAAGCGCAATAAAATTTCAATTGTAAAAGATAATATCGATATCAGGTCTAACCAATTCTGTACGTTCTTAAAATATCCGGATGAGCTTCTATTATAAAGATATTGCTTGCTCATTGTGCTTTGTAGTCTGGTTGTTGGGTTCTTTACCCCATCCATTATGGCACCACCAACTATGATTTTGATTATCAATTCTAAGCTATAACATTAAAAATTGGTGTGGTTACGTGTACGATATATTGAAGGAGATTAAAACCCAATATTTCAGTCCTAATTTGGTTCTATCTTTCTCAACAAACCAATCGATCTTTGATATGATCAAAGCATGTGAAATATGAACTATAAGCATCAGGATAGAGAAAATACTAACGTGTTTAAATTTTTGGTAAATTTACTTTGATTTGCACAATTTAGCTAATAATAATCTTACAAACGAAGTTTTACTAAATATATAAAGTGTTCTACCTTTTAATCTCGGTCTCAAATTATCAGTTATTTTATTCGTTTTTCGATATCCAATAGGTAATTGAATAACTCGTCTTGAAGCATGTAAAATGTAATTACCAATCTTTGTGAAGAACTTTTTGAAATAAATACCAAATTTATATTGACGACATGATTTCGGTTGTCTAATTATGGGTTCTACCTCATCTTTTATATCAGTTATTTTGCGTTTTCGCAGTTGTGACTCGCTTCTTTTTTCTTCCATTTTATAATTCTTAGCGTAATTTTATGAAAACTATTATAAACCTTGTTGGAAACGAAATGAAGTTCAAATCAGTTATGAAGGTGACCGAAAATGATTTTTATATTGACTTATGGATCATCCTATTTGAACTCTTGTAAAATTTCATCAAAATATTTTAAAAAAGAATATCTAGTATTTATATCGAACATTATATTTAATTATGGTGATTAGTTTTTTCTGTGCACCGCCTGCTCGCCTTCGTACAGCCCCTTTCCCTCGCGGCGTACAGAATAGGAGTCCTTGCAAGTGGACCCGCTACCACTGCAGAACCCGTAACTTTACAGTTATTCCCTTCCGCAGGGTTGTCAAGATAAGGTTTTCAGCAATTTCAAGACAACAATACACTACCCTCACCACTCGATAGAACCTTCTCGGAAACGGGATTCTGTCTGGTGAATCCCTCTTCTCCACTTGGTCGTTCTGTGTTACATCCATTTAATTGAAGCTAAAATTTTATTGAAAACAATGACATAAATAATGGCACAGTCGGTTAAGACCACGCCAATTTTTTCGGTCTATCATCTCCAAAGACCCGATTCATCAACACATGAAAGTAGCCTGCCAGTTCACTCAATAGTCTGTCCTTCCCGGCATCCAGGATTAATCTCTTCATATGGAATTTAGCAGATGCAGTGGCTTCAAAATAACCCCTGCGAGACGATATTTCCAATGCCTTCTTTTCTGCATAAATAGATGATATCCTTCCCAGCATTCTCTCTTCTTCAGCATCATCAAAGGGAATCTTTCCCTTGGATTTAGCTATAATGCGCTCGACGTATTTTACGTCGCCTATTCTTGCTACTGGGTCTTCTTCATCTCTTAATCCTACTGGTAGAGGTTCTTTGTGCTTTAAATACCAGGCTATTTCCAACACTGATTTTCTCCCTTTAATTTCCCTGATGAGCCTAAATCCATAAGTTGCACCAACTTTCCAGTCCACGTTGCGTATGGCGCTTCTTCTACTTTAGCGTCCACTGCTAATTTACTGACGTGTGCCCACACTAGTTGTTGTCTTTTAGCTCTGACATTAGCAGATTCAGATTTATGTTGATTGTATTGGCTATAATCAACCCAAGTCAACGTAAGGGAATCAAGCTCTGTATACTCCGCTATTTTAGTGTTATTTTCCTCCTCAGCCCAGTCAATCTTCAGACACTCTATTGGTTTTTCTTGAGCGCTTTTATTAACTTAGTCTTTTTTATTTTCATTTAAATTTGACGAGGATTCAGGGGCAGTAATAAATGAGTCATTTTCGGTTAAGTTTAATTCATCATTTAGGCCAACTTCAAGTTTACTTTTATTTAACTTTAAGTTCTTAACCGCCGCACAACAGTTTTTTAAAGCAGCATTTATAGCTCACACTATACAATAAATGAGTTTAGAATAAGTGCTTGTATGCCGATTACTAAAATAATAAATGCAAAAGTTTATTCCAACTTTCTTAAGTTCAAATTCTAAAATGGACGAAACAAGTCGAAGGACATTAATAGCCAGTCATGGCTCTATAAGAAGGAGAAGTGTCGTATCCCAACACGAGAGAGAAGAAAATAATGGTGTGATGTTCGAAGACGATACCGATGAAAAAGATAAAGGTCAATCGTTAAATCTATTCAAATATATTAATTATGTTGCTTCGGTTTTTGGTAAGGCGGCTAGAAGAGTGGTACAATTACCAGTTGCCTATAAACCGAATGATACATATAAAGAAACTTATAAACCTATTTTGGCTGGAAATACGCTTTATATTTTCTCGACTAGCAATGGGCTTAGAAATCTATTTACTACTGTTTTTAGGAAAAAGTACATCTAATATTTAATTTATTATTTAGATTTTTAGAATTTATGTTATTCCTATTAATGATATGTCATCTTGTTGTATTATGTATTCCTTTTGAACTTTCTAAAAAAAACGGAAGAAAAGAATACATCCTAATGTCTTTCTATGCCATTTACACGTAAATATATGTTTCATTTCTTAGTTTAGAAATAATGATGAAAATAGTGGTTGGAGGGCTATTTTTCAATCATATAGATTATCCTAAAAACAATACTTTTAAAGTTAAGTATACAGGAAAAACTAGTGCATTTTTCAAAAGCAAATTTAATGTATTGGACTTTATTGCAGTTGTGAGCTTTTGGATTCTTGTCATATTGAAGTCTTCTTCTTTCAATATAGATCCAACTTCTTTTTTGGCTGGCTTCTGCACGCTGAAACTCTTCAGACTTTGTTGCGTTGCACATTCATCGACAGTAAAATCCAACATTCTAATTTTTTAGCTTATATTGAGAACTTTATCTAAAAGTTTTCCTTTGCTTAGAGATACAATTGTCTTGATTCTGGTCTTCATCTTATCATTAGCGTATTCCTTTGCTAATATATGTTTTTTAGTATTTTGTCAAACACTATATATCATAGTTCACTTGATCATACCTGCCACTTTGGTGAAGAAGATCTTGGCATATATTGTACAAAGATATCTAAAGGAGATGATAGTATTTATATTTCGCAATTAAGAACTTATTTTGCTCACAGAGAATTAAAAACACCATATGTTTGTCCTATCAACCAAATATGCAAAGCATTCATCTATGCATTATTTTTGTAGGAAGTAAGTAAAAAAGGATATCGATTTGATTTTAAAAATATAATCAAGTCAAATTTAACTATATTCATACTTGGAAATGGTAAATCCGAATTTATAATCTTTCTTTAGGTGAAGCATGGGGTGATAGTTTAAAAAAGTTGGTCTATGTTAATGGGGAATCATCCTTCTTTTTTCTTGTCTTCCTTACTCTTGTTTTCAATTATTGGTTATTCAATTTGTTTATTGGTATCATTGTTGATGTATTTGAAAAGATTAAAGACGATAAATTGAGTTCAAAAAAGTATACTTCATTCCATTAATTTTTAGAAAATTCAGCAGCAACTCTATTGGCTTCGAAGAACAGACTTCGGATAGCCTTTTGGTTAAGATATTTGAAATAGAAGCTATAAAAAACTTTACTGAGTCATTGAAATCAAGTTTTGTGTCCAAATTTACAGAACCAATGGGGATCTTCGCAATTTCAGTGTCTTTATCTACTCAGATTTTGGTATCTTACATTACAAACGACCCTAATCCGATATATTTAAAATATATCGAAGCATGTTGTAATGGACTCCTTCTTGTTGAAATATTATTCCGATTTTTATTAAGCCCATATGAATTCATATCATTGTTCAAGAATAATTTTGATGGCTTTCTAGTGCTTGTTAATGTTGCGAATTCTGTCTTGTCATTTTATTGTCTTTGGATGGCGAAATATGGGAGCTTTTTCTCGATTTTGAGGATTTATAGAATGTTTTGGTTTATTCCGCTTTTTAGACAATCATTTGTATCCTCATTACTTTATAATTTTTAGGCAAAGATATTTAATAGTTTGCCAAAGATTTTCAAAATGTTGTTTTTCATTTTTAGCTTCATATTTCTTTCATCTCTTTATGTATTATTGTTTTTGTTTAATTGATTTCTAGGCATCAGAAGGCTTTGGTTATAAATTCTTTATAGAAGATGGTGAAAAAATTGAACAAGAGAATATGAGGGGTTTCTTGATGATTGCTCGATTCTTTAAACTATTCTTTCAAGTTCATTCAATCTTTTTTAATTCTTTAGATATTTACAGGACAAGAATGGAGTAATGCTATTAAATCCTCTATAGATAACTTAGGTAATCCTGATGGACTTATTAATGCTACCTTTATTATCATGTTCTTCTCTGCATCTCATTGTAACCTTA
The DNA here is from genome assembly GCA_002738285.1 of Holacanthella duospinosa. Classification (NCBI taxonomy): domain Eukaryota; kingdom Metazoa; phylum Arthropoda; class Collembola; order Poduromorpha; family Neanuridae; genus Holacanthella; species Holacanthella duospinosa. The sequence continues at coordinate 35,047 of NIPM01000503.1, forward strand.
TTTATAATTATTTTTAGTTATTTCTCTTAATCTATTTATTGCTTTGTTTTTGGGAGATTTTGGCTTAAGTGAAGAAAAGAAAAAGTTCTATCAGATCGAAAAGTTTTGCTCCAAAGATCCATTCAAGCTTGACAAAAATAGTCTGTACTTCATACCCTTTTAATATTTTTTAGCTTGAAGAAATCGTTTAAATTGTTTGATACATCTGAACAAACCATGCCAGTTAAATCAGTTCCGAAATTCCTTGAATTTCCTCTCGATAGTAGAAGCCAAAATCACTTAAATCGGCATAAAAATGTATTTCTTATCTTTAAAAGGTATTTTTAGGAAAAGAGAACACGGGAAATAGAAGAGAAAGAAACACAAATAGACAAGACCAAAAACACCTTAATGCGATTTTTCCAACCTGTTGATGAATATCATGTTGGTTCATTAAATCAAGAAAGGTATCCTTAACTAAATTGATTTTTGATAGAAAGACGTATACATTTGATGAACAAGTCTCCACTTCGTCAACTTCATTTCGAAATTATGATAAACAAAAGACCAAGAAATTTTTGCTCAAATATCCAAACTACAATCGATCAATCATGATATTCTTGGATGGTAATTGGCTGCGAGAATTTTTCAAAATATTAGTTGGAAGTAAAACACATGCTCAATACCCTTTTGAATACATGTCTTTAAGATGGATTTTAAATATCTTGTATATAATCTTGTGTTATATTGCTGTTATTATGAATGTCTTTTTTGCTCTTTATGAACTACAGTCCGACAAATTTGACACAGTTGACTATGGCATGTTTGAAGCATCCTTTTTGGTTTTCTTCACTAATGATTTCTTGATCAATATCATTGCAAATGGATTTATATTTGCCCCTAATGCTTATTTAAACGACCCGTGGAATATGTTGGACTTTTCGATTTTGTTATTGAATTATGTTGGCTATTTTGTGAACCTGAAGAGTAGTGGCATGATAGCTCGAGCATTTAAAATCTGCATTGTGTTAAGACCGTTGAGGATTATCAAATTCTTCGAGAAAGCGAAATTTGTATTACATTCCGTGCTGGTAAAAGGGGCATCCAAGCTGGTCTATGCGATAGCCTTGTTGGTGTTCTTTGTATTGCCTTGCTCTCTATACTTCCATAATGTTTTCAAATACCAGCTTTATTCTTGCTCCGACGAAGTCTCAGGAGAAGGTCGATGTTATGGGGAACATGTACACAAGGATGCCGGTTATTACGTGCCTATTTCTTACAACAATCCGTATGGGTACAACTTTGACACGATTGGCTCTTCATTGAAGGTCTTGCTATTGACATCCACGACGGAAGGATGGACGGATGTTATGGATCGCTTAACCGAGCTCAAATACGATGGCTATGATGGATGGTGGAACTCGATTTTGATGATGCTTTACATTTTATTTGTTGCGATCTTAGTGACCAACCTGTTTATCAGCATGATCATTGGCAGCTTTTATGAGCAGAGTGGCAGCGCCTATTTGACTCAAGCGCAAAAACATTGGAAGGACTTGAAGATACAAATCTACAGCCTTCAACCTTCGAAAATGCCTAGTAAGACGGGACTCAACAAGTTCAATCAAGTGATCTATAACATCAAATGCGAAAGAGCGGGCATTATATATCGTATCATTGGCTTGTGCTATTTCTTGATATTTGGGTTGTTGTGTTTTAGTGACTTTGATGGCTTAAACCCCTTTTTCTTGGTTAAGAACTATGCTATTGTGATCTTACTGCTTATATGCATCATTGATTTCATCCTATTCTTGGTGGTATATGGCATCTTTGAAGTCTTCTTCAAGTTCAGCAGCTTCATCTCCTGTGTTTTGCTTTATACCTCGCTGCACACCACCACCATTTTCTTAACCTCCTTGGATAATGAAGCCAATCGATTGATCAATCGGATTGCGTTGTTGTGCTTGTGCTTGAAGTTTTTCTTGGGAACCAACCATCTGTTCCGAACATTGAAGAACATCCTGTACTCCTTCTTCAGTTTGTTGTCTGTGTGGATTGTGGTGTTTTCGGTGTACCTGATCTCGATCATGTATCTATTCAACAGAACCAGAATAGGTGAGAACTCGGACGAAATCGTGTTCAATTCGATCCATTATTACTCGTCCGTCATGATGCTGTTCCGGTTCTCGCTGGGCGAGGATTGGCTCCTGTTCTTGTACGACTATTCCGTGGAAGCGCCGTATTGTAAGATGCACTCTGACCCGGACAAGTCCGACTGCGGCTCTGTATTTTGGTCCTTCGTCTTATTCGCCTCGTTCCAAATCATCTCCACCTATGTGTTTGTTAACCTGCTGGCAGGGGAAATTGCCGACAGCTTTTCTAATCAGATCAAATTTGATGAGAATGATTTGAGCAACTCGCTGATGACGAGAGGCCAGATAAGGTCGTTTAAGGAGGCTTGGTCCAAGTTTGATTTGAACCAAAAAGGCTACATCGAAGAAGAAAACATCATCTCCTTCTTAAGAGTACCCTTATTCTTTTGATTTTTAGACTTTGGGTCCTCCTTTCTTGTTCAATATTTATCCCAAGAAGTGCAATCTGGATAGCATGCTTAGCCAACATACTGACGCCAATGAATACAAGGATTTCTACAAGAAATGTCTCGATAATTTAAAACGAGTGGATATCAATGAGGCCAAGGAGCAAAAGAAGCTATTCACAAATACTTACAACGAATTATTGTTATCGCAAAAGCCTGGCTCGGGCATTTCGTTTCATAATACTTTGATGATTCTGTTCACCAATTTGCTCGTCAATCCATTGAAAGCATTTGAAGTGGAAGAATTGTTGAACCACGAAAAGAAACGAGAAGCATTGAGGTTGAGGTTGATTGCAGACTACTTTTCGAATTTGTGGATATGTAGAAAAGAATTCAAGAACCATTGTAAGTTTGATTTTCTTGGTATCCCATTTGTGTTTATGTTTAGATTCTCATAGACCCGATAATAATTTAAATGATTCTCATAAACCCAATAATAACGATTCAATCAATACTAATGAGGCTCAAGTGGGACCACTCAATACCTCCTTTACCGATTTGAATTCCTTTAAGTAATAAAACATTGATGATTTTTAGGAGCGGATATGAAATTGAAGAAGATTTAACGCTGGAAGAACTAATAAAAAGAAATCCTTATATTGAATAAAGTCATTTACGAGAGTTTTTATTCTTACTTTGCAAGACCCTAATTCGATTGCTTAATCTCTTATGAACATCCGAGCTCGCTTTTGTGGCTTGCGCATGCTCCAAACTAACATTCGACATAGGCAAGATGTCGTAGCCAGGCCTGTCCGATTGCGGGATACGAGCCCGCTTCGAATTTCCGATACTATTTCGAATCTTCTTCAGATCCAGATCATTGCTCTTCAATTCCACCGCTTGAGTTTGATAAACTGGCTTCGTTTGCCTCATCATGTTAGTTCGATCCTTGTAATTTTGCGATTTCTTCAAGATCGGCCTTGACCATTTTTCCACCAATTCATTAGCCATCTTTTGAACCTTCTCGGTGAAACGAGGGCACTTGCTATAGAAATAAATAATCTTGCCGACTTGGGACTCTCGCAAATGCTCCGTATGAATAGGCATTTGTTTTAGTAAATTCAATATGCCAATCTGGATATCTAAACAGGGCAAGGTCGCATCCGGCAGCGGTTCTAACCATTCTTTTAGGTTTTCTAATATATTGTGTTCCAAAATAGTGTCGTATAGATGATTCCTAATCATTTTAGTAAAGAGAGCTACTTATTCAAATTGGGCAAGACCATATTCATACATTTCAACTTGTTGATAGCCGGAACTTTCTTATGATTGGCATCCAAATCTAATAAATATGCTTCTCTCAATTGATGTTTTAAATGAGCTACTAAGTCATCATTTTGGTTGTCCAATTCCTTAAAAAGGTCAAAAGAAAGGTGATACGATATCGTCAGTCTTCTTCTTCCTCTTCTTAGTATTTAGAGCTAAATCAATTTCTCTATTAACTTCTTGCAAATCCTCTACCTAATTAAACTCTTCAAATTACTTTCTTGTTCCGTAATTTCCGGCTGCATTTGCTGACCATATGATTCTGGCTCGCTAAAAGTTAGGGGTTATTCTAAGATACTATCCATCATGAGCCTCTACCCTGTGTGGCATCGTGTTTTCATAGCTGTCGTTATCTATTAACTTTAGTAGGTTGTGTTACAGGAATCATAGTCGCTCATTTCAAGAAAGTTGAAAACTGAAATGCATAAATCAGAAATAAAAATACAATTAAATCAGCAAAATAAGTTCATTTACAATGAAATAAATCCATCATATATTCTCAAGCTTTGCATTCAATTGATAAATATGTTCAAGTTTCCTAACAGGTTTGCAGACTCCAAAAAGCTGTTTAATTTCTTCTTAGAGCTTAATAAATCGAATATTCTCAATAAGCAAAGCCATTACATTAATAACTCAATAGGTCAAAAATCTATTAAGCTCATAAGTTGAAGGAAGTGAAAGTTACAAATGAAGTGGGATTATTTTGAATCTTATAACTGCAATTCACCTAATACACTTCCCGTCAAAAGTGATTCAGTGTTTGGGAAATTCGAACTTAAATGGTAATTCATGAATGAGTAAGACTTCAAGCAAGCTAATACTCATATAATAAATAGATACAGCCTTTTTCTATAACATTAAAAATATTTTGGATTTATTTTAAATATTGATAGAGTTATAATTACTCAAAGTTGAAAGTAGGTGATTCTGTGTTTTGGAGAATTTAAAAAAAATGAAAAATCCATAGATTGTGTGCCCGCCCTTGAATTTTCTGATCTGTTCGAGTCTTCTAGGCATTGATATAACAAGCTTAAGACATACTTCAGCTGAAATATTGATCCATATATCTTGAATTCTCTCCCAAAGTTCATCTTTGTCTTTACATGGTGGTCAAATTTTTAGATCTCTTTTCATATGATCCCATAGATGATCAATTGGGTTAAGGTCAGGAGATTGTGCAAGCAATCTCATTACTTTTATTTCGTTTCTTTTGAACCGTTTTTTATACTTGAAGCGGTATGAGAGGACGTATTATCATTTTGAAAGACAATTTTAAATTTGACCAAGCCATACAAGTCAATTGTATAAATCAGCAGGTAATCCAGAATACTCACATATATCTCACCATTAACACTGCCATCAATTCTACAAAGATACAAAACACCTGATGAAAGCATACATCCTCAAACCATAATTGATCCTCTACGAATTTTTTGATTGAGTAATATTGTGATCTCTGAGTGGTTCCCTGATTTTTTTGAAAGTTCTATCACGTCCATCAGATCTCTCTAGATTTACTTTAATCTCATCTGACCATATAATCATATCCCAGTCCTTATTTTCCCAATTTCTGTGTGTTTTTTCAAATTCTTATCTTACTCGACGATGAGATTTTTTTAATTGTGGGCATTTCTTTTTGTATCTAGATACGATGTTGCTACGTTTTAATATGCGCAATATAGTACTCGAAAAGACGGATATTCCTGCATAGATCTTGAGTTCTCGCTGTATTTCTGTAGAGGTGAAGCATTTACCACTTGTTGCTAATCTTCCAATATATTTTTCATCATACTTATCTAAGATATAATGACGACCTATTATAGGCTCTGGAGTATATTTTTCAACTCTATTTATTACTCTGGACACTGTTGCTTCTGAAACTCCAACAATCTCAGCTATTTTTCTTGAAGATTTTCCATTTAAAGCAAGTTCGTTAATTCTTGTTTCGATTTTCTTCTTGTCATACCAAATAAGCCTTAATACCTTCTGCTAAGGATTTGAAATAAAGATGAACAATTTTGCGCTATTTTAGAATGTTCTAGAATGAAAATTTTATAAATTCTCCAAAACACTGAATCACCTACTTTCAACTTTGAGCAATCATATCTCTATCAATATTTAAAAGATATCTATAATATTTTTAATGTTATAGAAAAAGGCTTTATCTATCTACCATATGAGTATTGGCTTGCTTGAAGTCTTACTCATTCATGAATTTCCATTTAAGTTCGAATTTCCCAAATACTGAATCACTTTTGACGGGCAGTGTATACCTTACCCGATTTAAACAAAGATATAATAAAATATACAATTAAGCCCTATTGATAATAGAAATAAGTGCTGATACTTTGTAAAATCAAAATCAAATAGAGGCTTTTATTTATATGTTGGTCAAGCATTTCATTAGATTGGCGTTTTTATTTAGGAAGCTTTATTTGATAGTATCGAATCGGAATTAACCAGTATGGTTGTATTAACGTATAGATGTCATCGTTTCACCATTATGAGAGGTGATCTTATCAAAATTCTGGAATTAAGGTACATTTAAAAGTAATCTAATGTTTTTATTTAGATCTGTTTAGGCGCCTTTTCATGAAGTCATCAACCCCAACCAAGTAAGTACCATGAATAAACCGAGAAGCTACCCTCAAAATAGATAACCAATACTAAATATACTTAATTCCCAAATTAAGATAACAGAAATTACCAACAAAAGAATTTATCACAGCTACAAACACCACCATGTAAAAAGAATATTCAATACTTACGATAAATACAATAAACTCACAGAATACATATATCCTAGCACCCACTCTACAGAATTGCTGGCAATTCTATTACAACAGCATACAAACTTTGTATGCATACAAGAAATAGGCTAACAACATATAACCACAATTTACTATAAAGATAAACTGAGGACGGTATATGAATATATAACAGCCTAAGTTAAAATTAATATTCTTTCCAAGATGACCTGCATCTGCATAAAACTTCACTCAATAGACAATACTTTACTAATCGAATGAACCATACAGCACTCAATTATCATCCTTTAGTTGAAATAAATAGTCAAAAGACAACTCTGGAATACATACAGACGATTATATTATATAGATTCCGCACTAATCTACTACCAACCAACAATTTTTATTATATGAAAGCCTATACAATAACGAAATTGATAACATTTGTTAAGAGTAAACAAATGAGTATGGGTTTATTTAATTTCACATCATATAGTACTTGCATCCTCACCTATATGCTTTGAATAAGAAATAAAGTATCAACCATTGAAGAAAATGACCTAATATTTAACTTGTAAATAAAACTTGTATTTTAATGTTTCTAATATTCCTATTAATATAAGCTATATATACATTGTTTAAACTATTATCTTATGGGAGTTTATTTTCATTCAGAGTAGTCCCATTTTGATTCATTGCTTAATTCAACCAAATTTTCAATGAATTTAGATTATTAATCAACCAATTATTTAATAAATGGACTACTTTGAACGAAAATAAAGTGCCATATTTTTGATAGTTTTGTCTTGCAATTTCAATCTAGGTCAGAAGATAAAACTAGATACATCATATTCTATATTTATCAATCCGATTTGTTTACTATCGCTATAATAAGGAGAAAAGTGTTTGGATTTTGCAGCAAACTTGTCCAGAATGATTTGTGTGGTGTTTACTAACGAAAACAACTAGAACCAAATTTTAATCGTCAAAATAAAAAAACTGCTATGCTTTATAAGCACTAGCTATATCATCATTAGGCTTAATCATTTCAATAACCGCTTCCGCCTTAATACCACCGCAATCTCCTCTTTGTGTCATATTAAACTCGGGTTTGCCTTGATCAGGATAAGTTGGTTCGCTAAAACTTGAAATTAAGTGCTGGAACACCACAATTTGTAATTTGGGACAATTTTCTTACATAATTCAATTCTAATTAGTCGAGGAATTTTAGATTCTTGAATGAATAAAATAGTAAGAATGAAAATAAATTTATGTATTTACTATCCATAAAATATTCGTTAGTTATAATTCTTGCTATTTTAGTTGCGGAAGCAACCTATTTTCACTGTGATGCATTAATATGAAAGAATTATAACCGAGGTTTCAAAAATTTTGTGCCATATGATAAGAGGCCTAATGCATCTAACTCACCTTATATTCGACTCTACGGTGCACTGCTCAACACGGTTAATAAAACTTTAGCTTTTGGCTGTTTAATTGAAACCTCCCAACAATCTAACGGCCAACCAAGTATTCATGCGTATGCTTATGATTATGAGATTAATCTTTTCAAATTGAAAGATTATTCCATCTTTAACAGGTATGGATTTAGTTATTCGAAGAAATTGATGTATTGGTATTTCTAAGGCGGTATTTTAGCCCAAGATAAGGCTAGAACTAATGAATTGTGGCGTTTCAAACATTATACACAAAAATGGTCTCTAATTGATACTAATGGGCCTATAATTAGTCATCATCAATCGATTTTACGAAATGGCCAATTATTCATTTTAGACAGTATAATTGAAGGTGAAGTGCAAGATCTGAGCAAAATTCATATTTTTGATTTTGATAAAAGAAAATGGAGGATTCAAAATACTAAAAAGGTGATAATTCAGCTAAAATGGTCATGTTTCATCCTATACGTAAATTCCCTCTATTTATTTTATATGTGAGACTTTATAGTCCATAATGATCACATTATTATTCATGGTGGTTCGGATTCACTTTATACCGATAACAACGATCCGAAAGTTCATCAATGTTTATTCATTTTAAATCTGAATGATTGGACTTGGAGTACCATTACCAAGGTTGCTGGTCAAAATGTGATAGGTAGGGCAGGTCAAGTCAGTACGATTGTTAATGGTCAATTATTAGAATTCTTCGGTAAATCCGTTTCTTATCAATTGATTTGTTTAGGCGTTCATAAGGTTAATCATAGTTTAGGATTGGAGATTTAGGATTTGAACACTTTGACGCTTACTAACAATTATAAACCACCTCCTTTAACTTGGTATCGAGCAACCGAGGATCCATTTATTAGTCTAACATATCCCCATGATATACCATTATATGTCCCACTCTTACATGGAAGAATCCCCAGTCTCATCCTTGGCTTTATGATCCTTTTGAGTTTGTATTTGTGGTTTAAGAAAAAAGCTAAAGAGATAGAGAACAGAGTTTATGCCCCGAAATCGCATACCTTGTTCTCCGATAAATTATCACTTGATGTTTTCAATTGCAATTCTCAAACTTCACAATCTTCAAATCCTACTAAGGTAGGAAGGTGACTTTTGGTATCTCTAAGAGAGTTCAATTAATTAGGACACCATGCTGAGTTCTTGATTAAATGTTATTTATTGCATTTTGCATAAATCTGGTAATCAATCTGATCCTAAGGACTCGAATAAGATTCTAGATCAATATTAAGAATTCAAATTTACTATTAGAGGTTTTCTTTGATTGTTATTGTTTTTTAATGTTTGCTTTCATCGTAAAATTTTGTAAATGGTGACGAAAGTAAAGATCTTTTCAATCCAAGTCTGTAGCTTCATTTTTACTAAACAAGATCATTTGTATTACTCAAATAATAATTTTAGCAAATTATGCCTACTTTTAGCTTTACTTTTTATCACGGACTTGTATTTCATTTTAATTATTGCAACTTTTAACAATGGGTTCTACATGAAACCACCTATAAATTAATTTTATACCAAGAAACATAAATATTTATAATATAAAGAGCATATAAATCAAAGATTTGACCTCCTAAAGTACTCTCATCAACCGGAATATGCCCGAACCAAATACGTGCTTAAATCCCGATATCCAAAGCTAGAAAGAAATCTAGACTTCGATTTTTATAGGCAGATTCATCTTTTTTGAAAATTTTTAATATAATTTTCGATTATTTTTCTACATTCGACTCTGAAATCATTTTTAGATAAACTTATTGGCACTATCATTTGTTTAGCACATTTTTATTCGTATAATCCATTTTTTTGATATTTTAGAGTCAGAAATTTAAGACCCAAATTCTGAGGTCTAAAACCTGACATCCTATAAACGCCCCCACGAAAATGGGTAGTGGCATACCCCAAATTCATCAAAGTTTGAATTGGAACTTTTTTAATCAAATGAGTCTGGTAGAAAAATCAAAAGAAAAGGCAGCGCACAAAGTAGTTGAAGAATACATCATAAATACAGAACCAAAACCAAAGTATATAGGAATAGGTAGTGGGACTACCATTGTATATGCGATAGAAAAGCTAGCAACATTAAATAAAGAATTATTGGAAAATATGATCTTTGTTCCGACAAGCTTCCAATCCCAACAATTATTATTGAAATACAATTTAAATTGTGCCCAAATTGATCAGTATTTATACTTATAATTTTTAGATATCCAGAGTTGGATCTAGCAATTGATGGTGCTGATGAAATTGACAAAAATCTCAATCTTATCAAAGGTGGAGGAGCAGCTCAATTAAAAGAAAAGGTGATAGCTAAGAATGCAAAGAAATTTATTGCTATCGCAGGTAAATTTTATATATTATTTTAAGATTATCGAAAAAGAAGTGAGGAATTAGGTCAAAAAGTTTTTCTCAATTTGATTTTTAGTGGAAGAATGGTATTCCTTTAGAAGTCATTCCATATTCTTATTTGACTGTAATTAATCAGATAAAGAGGCTATATAAATTTGATACGGAGATTAGATATGGAAGTGGAAAGGCAGGGCCAATAATAAGTGATAATGGAAACATAATCATGGACATCAAGTTTGAAACTTTAAAAGGCCTCAACATTAAAGATCTAGAAAAAGATATCAAATTTATTCCAGGAGTTGTCGAAGTTGGACTTTTTGTTGACTGTTGCCAGAAAGCATATTTTGGTTTGGAAGATGGCTCCATTTGCGTTAGAGAGCTGAATGGAGAAGAAAAAATTTTGAGTTGAGAAATAAAATTTTAAAAAAGAGACATTATAAAGCTTGGTTGGTGAATAATCCTGTGTAAGTGGCTTCTCCTATCATTTTCATGAAGATGAACTGACATATTTTTGTCCCAGGATAGAGAGCTAATGGCATCTAAAGAATAAATAAAAGAGATACGTCGGAAGCATTGTATATTTCCAATACTTGCTTATTTTTGATACCAGGATTCTATAAAATCATTTATCGAGTATATTATTACCATAAATCCTATAAAATAATTTATAAGGTATACCTGCTGTAATATGAACAAATAGTCCCAGTCTCGCAAATCTAGAACGACCCTCTAATTTTTAACTATATTATTGTACCTAATAGACCACAATACTTCGGAGAAAGATGAATTTCTTCATTGGTGATGCCCAGACAAGCTTTTCCGGGTAATAAAAGAAAATGATCGCCATCTTTTAAAGTTATCTAAAAATAAATAAAAGGACGAACCAATTGCGTATAGTCTTTGTAGTTTGTTTCTTCATTAACATGCACCAGTTCAAAATTGTGAGTATAATACCTGAACTCGTTTGCTAAAGTTAAATCGATACTAAATTGAATTAGAAAATAAAATTTGATTACCTTGCACAACCAATAAAGTCTTTATTCAATGGTGTTATAATTATGTCTCTAACATGGTTATTTCTTATGTAGTTACTGGCTTTCTATTGCTTTTAATATTTCGTCTTTGGACAATATTGACATTTGCAGATTTCTTTATGTGGAAATCAATAAACTCCAATGAAGATTAAATATTTGGCTGATGTTTAGTGGGGTAGAAAAGTAAATAAAATACCACATAAAGTATTTATATTATGTGTTTGATTATATCTAAATTATTTTTACATCCCTAATAATTCCAGACTTTGATAGCCAAGTTGTATATTTTTAGTTCTTATGGTGTGATGTTCAGTCAGAAATTTTAAAATGAATAGCTTACCATTCAGTGAAAAATGTATATATCTATTTGGATTTCCTACAGAAAAGAAGAAACAATTAGAAGATATAATTATTTATAATGGAGGAACAACATGTAATACAATCACTTTTGAAGTATTTACACGATTTTACCAATTTTAGACTACCCATTTTTTGACTACTTCGTATGAAGTTCAACACATGAGTAGCGTTATAGACGATCTCTTGGGTGGCCAAGAAATCCCTATTGTTGATGAAGACTTTATATGGGATGCTGTTGATCAAGAAGAGTATTCATTAGAACCTGAGTAATATCAAAATTTATTGACGGTTTAAAGGAATGCAGTCGAGAATTATTCAACACATTCAGACTCAAATTCAAATATTGAAAATAGAAATTCTTTAAGTGAATATTCTATGGAAAATTACAAACCAACCGATAGATTTAAGGCTAGAATCGAGTTATTTGAATCTAGTAACACTTTTCCAGTATATTATTTTCTTTATTTACAAGTAAAATAGGGAGGAAAGAATGAAAAAGTATATATGGAAAGTGATAGTGAAGATGAATTAAATGAAAAAATTCCTTTAATCACCGATAAAAGTAGTACCAATTTAGATACTGAAACTTCAATAAATCCAACAGAGCTACAAGAAAGAGTAGAATGGTATAGAATGTTATCTTTGGCAGTAAAAAGCGAAGTAGTTAAATTGGAAAAAATAAGAATATCCAAAACTATCAATCCTTCTGAACAAGGACTCAACAATTATAATATTTGGCTAGGCATTCGCTCATTCATAAGTCAAAGAACTCTTGAAGAAGAAAAAATCGAAGTAGAGATTGAAAGAAAAAAGGTTCCTTATGTTATTGAAAGTGTCAACAATTTTAAAGTTGATAAAGGATCGGATATAGATCAAGTAGTTGCTATCTTAGAGCAAGTTGATAAAATAGAAGACTTGTATCCCTCAAGAAAAGCTATTATTAAAGAATACCCAGAAGTTGGAGAAAATGAATTCCAATCCAACTTAGATGCTTTAATATCGTGGTGTACTATCACCTTTAGTATACAAACTCAGATAAAAATTTTGAAGGATTGGACTGGGAGTGAAAGTTTGAAAATGATTTCTGAGCATAACAATCCTAAAAGCAAGCACCCTCCATTTGTTGAAAGGATTTTAAAGGAAAATGGTTTACAAAGAACATTCGAAAAACAAACACTATCAATTTTGAATAAGCTCATTACTAAAGCAAGGAATAATTTTTCTGAAAACAATCAAGCTTATTTAAAAATGAATTTGACTCCTCATCATGAAGATCTTCAACAGCTTATTTCTTTTCCTTCTAATTTGATGGAAGAATGTCTTAAGCTGAGGCTTGATTTTGCAAGCAAGTTAAATAATCCAACGACTTTAATAGTTGAACAATTGTTTGATGACTTCAAACTAGCCATATCGTTGGCGTGTAGAATCAAAGAAGATTATTCAAATGTTACAAAACCATCTGTTGGATGGAATTTTTCATCAACTATGGAAGAAAATTACGATAAATCTTTATACAATAGTTTGAAGATTTATTTCAAGTTGTTAAAACTCAAGGTTGCAAGAAACAAGTCAGCTGATTTACAAGAGTCCGATATCATTGAATCAGAATTTGAATTTTTAAAGAGATACTCCAATCAACTAATTGATGTAGAATCCGAAATAGCACATCAATTTTGGTACTTTATTTATTAATTATTTTAGTATTCTGATACACAAGCTTATAAATAAGGCATTCATTTATTTTAAAGGACAAGTATCAAATCTTATTCAAGACCCTACTTCGTACAAGAATTTTGAAAGACTTTTTGAGAATACTAGATTAAGATTAAGAAAATCAATGAGAATCACAAGGTTTTACAGATTTATTTATTTTAGTGATTTGAAATCAAAGTTAGAAAATTGTGTTGAATTTGGATTTCAAGAAACAAATATAGATGAATTAGTTGAAAGACTTACTGATGATCATATATTAATAGATAACAATCATACGGGAGAAAATGGTGTATTTTTATTCTGTAGTCCTTCATTGGCGGATAAGCCTGAACATATAAGAGAACTTTTTAGATCTAGTTTTGTATTACAAGATGGCGATTATATTTCTTTGGATCCTGGTTATTTGCTTATAATATCAATCCCAAGAGAGTTTAATTGGTCTGGGTCTATGCTAAAACTTTCTATTTATATCGAGTCTCTTGAAATAAAACCAAGCAGAATAAGACTTATGTCCGACTACCCAACAAATCTTAATCAAAACAGACAGAAATTTCAATCGATTTTGGGTGATTTATACTATACAATTCCACTACACAAAAGAGCATATTTGTCAAGAATCAACAAGTCTTTAACTTTGATAAAGAAGGATTATTATGCGTTTTCTGAAATGATATTTACGAGCTTAAGATCCATTAGAAAAGCAGTTATCGGTACAGTTTTTTCTGAAGTTGTTCAAAATTGTTTTCTTTCTGTAACTGATTTTGGACAAAGAGTTGTAAAGTTTATAGAGGCAAATTCCCGAGAAAATTTTACAAAGAAGCTTATTGATTTGGCCAATAACTGGGTTAATTTTATTTGTAGTGATTGCAATCCTACAGAAAGAAAGACATTTAGATGGGCTGTGACTGCTTTAGAGTTTTGTATGCAAATTACTACCGGAAACAATATATTCTTGGCGCATGAATCTACTTTCGATGATCTCAAAAGAAATGTATCTGCTTGTATGTTGATTTTGATACCTCACTTTGATATACAAGGAGCAAGAAGTGCAATGGATCAAAATAACAAATTACAATCGGAAGGTAGAACAATCGACAGTATTATAGCCGAGAATATGACAAGAGTATTTTCATTGTTACCTTTTACTACATCAAATACTTTTATTGATCAAACATTGGTACCAATTACAAGCCAAAAAATATTACAAAAAATCCAACAAATAGAATCGAAAAGAGACGAAAAGCAAGAAGAATATAGATTATTAGGTAAAGTTTTGACTACTGAAAGACCAGAAGAGAAAAGTTTGGTATTCTTGGCATCATCTTCTAGTAACATTTCTATGAGATGGCAACAAGGGAAATTCCTTGGTGCTGGTACATATGGATCTGTTTACCTTGCTGTAAACATGGAATCTGGTGATTTGATGGCTGTAAAAGAGTTTAGATTTCCTGATCCTTCTCAATTATCTTCATCAATTAAAGCGATTAGAGGTGAGATGTCAGTCATGGAGGTATTGCATCATCCAAACATAGTCACATACTACGGGGTTGAAGTTCATAGAGATAGAGTTTTTCTTTTTATGGAGTATTGCCAAGGTGGATCATTAGGTGCGTTATTAGAACACGGGAGAATTGAAGATGAAAACGTAGTCAAAGTTTATGCTCATCAAATGCTGCAAGGATTGGAATACTTACATGATAATAATATCACTCATAGAGATGTTAAACCCGATAATGTATTGTTAGATCACTTAGGTGTTATCAAGATTGTAGATTTTGGCGCTGCAAAGATGATTGAGAAAAATCGAAAAACACTGAATACAAAACAAACCAATCAAAAGGCCAAACAAACTCTCACCGGTACACCCATGTATATGGCACCTGAAATTATTACAGGAGCTGCTTTTGGTATAAATGGAGCTCAAGATATTTGGTCTTTAGGTTGTTGTATTCTGGAAATGGCTACTGGAAAAAGACCTTGGTCCCATTTAGATAACGAGTGGGCCATAATGTACCACGTTGCTACAGGACATCCACCATTACCAGAACCTGATCAAATCAGCGAAGTTGGGTTTTCTCTGCTTAAACAATGTTATACTCTATCTCCGGACGAGAGATCGTCAGCCAAAGAATTGTTGAAACATGAATGGTTCGATAATATAGATAAACTTGATATCAATTTAATCCACAGACACTCTACTCATAACTCTCAGTGATGGAACATGAAATTTCATGATTTTTATTAACAAATTTCATTAAAAACTTAATAACTTTTTAAAAAGACATTATATCGATTTAGGATCTTTATTTATGATACAAACAACCATCTAAACTTATTTTTGTCAAAAAATATTAATTATACTATGATGGTTTGTAATTTACTGCTAAAATTGGTTGAGTTTAATTTCAACTCATTGACTAGAAAATTTTTCAAAAAAATGGCAGGAGGAAAAAAGCCAATAAGCGTTGAATGGATAAAGTCATAGATAATGGTAAGCTAAGAGCCAAATGTAAGCACTGTAGCCACTTAAGAGTACCTTTGATTACAAGATTGAAAAAGCACATTTCAACTTGTGAAGATTTGACTGATAAAACTAATTAAATAATTTAACAATTAGGGAACAAGAAAAGAAATAATAGGTTGAATATGACTGATTCAACAAATTCTACTGTAGATTTAACATCAAATGCTGATTCAATCAAAGAATTTAATGATGACGATCAAGGTTTAGAATCAATCTCTCAAGTACAAAGTCTTTCTACTTCAATCAATAATGAACAAAGCTTGATAACCAAATATTTAGACTTTAACAATGAAAGAAATCAAGCTCATCTTGAGTACCTTCAATGTAAATGGATATACAATTCTGGTATACCACTTTCAACCACAGAAGATCCATATTTTATAGAGTTTGTTAAAGCTTTAAAGCCAACTTATAAACCTTCTGATAGAAAAAAGCTATCAAATAGTTTATTAAACACTTATTATAGCGATTCCTATAAAACTGTATTGGAAAAAAGAAAAGACGCTGATACAGTAGGAATTTTAATGGACAGTTGGTCAAATGAGGGTATAATCAACGTCATCATTACATCACCATTGCCGCTTTTGTATGAAAGCGTTTTAGTAGGTGGGAATAGACAAATTACTGAATATATAGCCACCCAAATTGAAACCGTTATTAAAGATATTGGTGAAGAAAAAGTTGGGACTTTTATATCGGATAATGGTGGGAATTATACAGCAGCAGCTCAAGTTATTAAAGATAAGTAGAAATTCTGAATTGTAGCGCATTTGCTTTTTACAGATATGTGTAATATTAGAACTTTCAATAGTACGATTGAAGATGCTAAGAAAGTTATTCACGATATCAAATACACTCAATTATTAAACAATGCTTATAATAAAAAGATCGCACCATCCAGTAATGCTTCTGGCACTCAATCTCAAACATCCTCATCTTTACTTGCTGAATCTTTACCTGGAGTTACTATAATGAATGATGATGATACAGAATCCCTGATGGATATAGAGTTCCTAAATAGGTTGGAATTTACTACCTATGAAGAGATTGCGGAAATTGAAGATCACCAAAATACATCTCTATTAACTTTACTCATGCCAAGTGATGGGCTTCTATTTATTATTGTCTTAATAGATTGTATAACTCTCGTCAAATCATCAAAGATTTAGCAGCTAAAAAGGCTACCTTGTTCAAACCTGATGTTAGAAAGATTGTGAAAGATATATATATTTTTGGCGCAAGGTAGTATCTCTGATAAAAAGTTTGAAGCCAATAGCGGATGGTATCTTGTATTTAGAATATGATAATATGCGTATAAATCAGGTCTTTCATTATGTTTTTTCAATTTATAAAGGATTTACAAAATTACTATAGATCTAGATGTATATCAAAAAATTCTTAGCTTGTTCTTAGCCAGAAAGGAGATGCTTATTAAGCCTATTCATCTTGCTGCTTATTTACTTGATCCTAAATATAAAGGAGAACATTTATCTTTTGAAGAAGCAGTAATTGCAACCGAGGTTATAAAGAAAAAAGTGAATTCCTTCTACTCCATTTATAGTAATGGACGAATTAGCACAATATAATGATATCAAAGGCGTATTCTCAAGAGATTGGGTGTTAGAAAAAATTAAGAAGAATGAACCTATTCATTGGGTTGTTTTTTAAAGTCGCAATTAGCCAAAGTAGCTGTTGAAATTCTTAGCATACATCCTACTACTGCTTCCGTACAGAAGAGATCTTTTAGCAAGTTTGGCTTCATTCACTCAATCAAAAGAAACAGATTATCTTTTGAAAAGGGATTTATGTCACATTTCCTTCAATAATAGAGCGTTGAATAAAACATCCAAAGATGCTAAAGAGTCTAATTCCAATAAAGTTGGAAGCTTTAAGCCATTGGAGGAAGATTGTGCAATGGATGTGTCATCTGAGTTTGACGGCTAAGATTTGGTTTATTGACAATTTAATTACTGGACTTTGAACCTAAAAAGGACTTCTTTTTTAATAAAACTATTTATCCCAAAATATTATGCATGATTAGAGCTTTTTATATGCCAAATTTTATGTCTTTATCTCTCGAAAAGTTTCAACTCGGTCCACTTGAATTTTGATCGATATTTTTGACTTTCTAACGCAAACTGAAGGATAAATATTTATTTTTATGAATCGACAGATGTATCAAAAGATGTATAACGATCTGAATACGCCGGATTATATTAAATTTCAATAGCATTTACCCTATATTTACTGAGCAATCGATTAAATTACACAAAATTCAATGAAATTTCATTGAATGAAAAAACATTGATTTTTCTCATCACTGAGAACTCTTCCATTCAAATTACTAATTCATCTTTTAGAACACCAAACTCTGATACTACACAGACTTATGCTCAATCTCCTGGTAAAGTTTTTAATGAAATAGAATCTTTCTTGGACATGGGGAAGTTTTGATACTAATTGTATTTTCATATATTATTATAATTAAATTCTTTTGATTAGATGCATATATTCACAAATTTTTATGACTGGTTATATAGAAAATATCATGTAATCATTCGATCAAAATATCGTATTCAGTGTTTTAGATCTGTTGTAAAAACTTTATGTCCTTCAAAAAAGAGATCTCAAAAATCAAAGGTATATCGAAACTTAACATTAGAAATGGTCAAGGAAAATAACAAAAGGATAGGGCAAGATATCTTTGATGCTATAAGAGAAGAGAGAGCCGAAAAAGAAAAGTGGTTAAAAGAGATTGAAATGTTGGAAGCTGAGTAAATATAAATAACGTATTTTAGATTCAATGGTTGTTGGGAGCCGATCCGTATCTTACAGAGACAAACTCTCGAGGTGATGGAAAAGGAACAAAAAGATTTTATAAAGATGGTAAAAATATCTTTAATGTTAGATTGAACTACAGAATGTCATGAAAGAGTTAGATGGAAAGATTAGATTGATGGATGCTTTAGATGATGAATAAATAGCTTATGTTTATTGCTTTAATATTTATTACATTTTCCGAGTCAGATTTGTAAATGATTTGGTCAGTTCAAAAATTAAATTCCAAAACGTCAAACATGGATAGATACAGCAGAATGGAGAAATTGGGAGAGGGAACTTATGCAACAGTATTTAAAGGCCAAAATAAACAAACAGGTGAAATATGTGCATTGAAAGAAATCACACTCGATGCTGAAGAGGGAGCGCCTTCAACAGCAATTAGAGAAATTTCTTTAATGAAGGAACTCAAGCATCAAAACATAGTTAAACTGCTGGATGTTGTTCACACAGAAAGTAAATTAATGCTGGTTACTGAATACATGGACCTGGACTTAAAGAAGTATATGGACACTAAAGGGAATAATGGAGCTTTGCAACCAGAAATCATAAAAATATTTTTATATCAATTGTTAAAGGGTATAGATTTTTGTCACGAAAATAGAGTATTACATAGAGATTTGAAGCCTCAAAATTTGTTAATCAATACAAAGAATGAATTGAAATTAGCTGATTTTGGATTGGCTAGAGCTTTTGGGATTCCCGTTAATACTTTTTCGAATGAAGTCGTCACTTTATGGTACAGGCCGCCTGATGTATTACTAGGATCTAGAAGTTATTCGACTTCGATAGATATATGGTCAATCGGTTGCATTATGGTAGAAATGTATACAGGAAGACCATTTTTACCAGGCAATAGCAATGAAGATCAGCTACTTAAAATTTTTAGAATATTTGAGACTCCAAACGAAAACACCTGGCCTGGTGTTTCTCAGTTCCCTTCTTTTAGGCATGATTACCCATATTATCCTCCGCAAAATTTATCCCAGCTTTTGCCTCAGATTGATCGATCAGGTATGGATCTTTTGATAAAGATGCTTCAATATATACCCGAGCGTAGAATTACTGCTAAAGCTGCTATGAATCACCCATATTTCCAAAGTATTCTCAACACTCCTTTTACTCAATAAACCAACATTATCGTTTCTCTTGTAATTTACTTATATCCAGTAAATCTTGTTTCATTGAATATTTTAAATTTTTATATGTTGTAAAGGTGGTCAATATTAGTATTTATTTTGATACAGCAATTGTATCATTACTTCTTGATAAAATATGTTTTCAGTCATAAAATTGAAATTTCAAATTCAAATGGAAACTGTAGCCGTCAAAAGTATCATCAAGAAAAGGTAAATACAATAAATTAAATTATAGGTCTTTATCACCAACAGAAGAAAAAGTTACGAAAAATGTACACAAAAAGCCTGCCAGGATTCAAAAAGCACCAGAAGAAAAAATACAAGATTTAAAAGATGAAATGATTAGATTAGCTGAAACTCGTGCTGGTGGTACATATATACCCCCAGCTAAATTAAGATTATTACAAGAAAAAATAACTGATAAGAACAGCGAAGCTTATCAAAAGATGACTTGGGAAGCACTCAAGAAGAGTATAAATGGATTAATTAATAAGGTATAATTTCTTTATTGTTTATATTTAATAGATAAATACTTCAAACATTAAGAACATCATCCCTGAAATATTTTCTGAGAATTTGGTTCGTGGTCGTGGTCTTTTTTGTCGTTCTATTATGAAAGCACAAGCAGCTGCATTGCCATTTACACCGGTTTATGCTGCTTTGGTCAGCATTATCAATACAAAATTACCAAAAATCGGTAAATTATTATTGAAAAGATTAGTATTGCAATTTAGAAGAGCCTATAAGAGAAATGACAAACCAGTCTGCTTAGCAAGCATTACTTTTATTGCGCATTTATGCAACCAACAAGTGTCCCACGAACTTTTGGCACTACAGTTACTAGCCTTGTTATTGGTTAGTCCTACTGATGACTCTGTAGAGCTTGCAGTAGGGTTTATCAGGGAATGTGGCCAACATTTAAGTGAATACTCTAGAGATGGAATCAACGGAATATTCGATCGATTTAGAGCTATTTTACATGAAGCAGAAATTGATAAAAGGGTGCAATATATGGTCGAAGTATTATTTCAAATAAGAAAGATCAAATTTGAAGATCATCCTAGCATTCCTACAGATTTAGACTTAGTCAATGATGATGATAAAATACCTCATGACATTAGATTGGATGGAGAATTTAGATCCAAGGACGAATTAAATGTATTCAAATTCGACTCAAGCTACACAGAGAATGAAGATATGTATGAGAAAATTAAACAAGAGATACTCGGGGATGAAGAAGAAGGAGAAACTGAAGAAGAGGAAGAACCTGAAGGTTATTTATTGTATAATTTATTTTTAGATAAGTCAGACATACAAATAGAAGATCAGACTGGTACTAATTTGGTCAACTTGAGAAGAACAGTCTTTTTGACAATCATGTCTAGTGTAGACTTTGAGGAATGCGCTCACAAACTTATGAAAGTCAATTTACAACCAGGAGATGAGGTAATTATGTTTATTTTAAATTTTAGATTGTATTATGCAACATGGTTGTAGAAACTTGCTCACAAGAGAGAACTTATACAAAATTCTATGGATTGTTAGGAGAAAGATTTTGTAAATTGAGTCAGGAGTGGGCTGAACATTTTGAAAGGTGTTTTATGGAAACCTACGAAACAATTCATAGATATGAGTCCAATAAGTTGAGGAATGTCGCTAGTTTATTTTCTCATTTGTTTGCAACTGATGCTTTACCTTGGCCAGCACTTTCTATCATCAAGCTTACAGAAGAAGATACAACATCCTCTTCTCGTATTTTTATAAAGATCCTCTTTCTCGGGTTGGTCGAGTTTATCGGCAAAGATACTCTCAGCAAGCGATTAAAAGACCCTACTTTATCAGATGCATTTGCTGGTTTGTTTCCATCCGACAACCCAAGAAATATACGATTCTCTATTAACTACTTCACTAGTATTGGACTTGGGTTTTTAACGTATTTCTTTTGTTTTATTTTTAGTGATGAATTGAGAGAAAAGCTTAAAATTGCTAGCAACTCAAAGAGAAGCAAAAAAGAAGAAAGCAGTGGCTCTGATTCTAGTTCCGATTCAAGCGATTCTTCAGATTGATTATAATAAAAAATATATTCTTAGTTGTTTATTGCAAATCTATAACTATAAAACAATTAACTTTGATCAAATTACCCGCATTTTATACAACTATAAAAAACTGTTTGTCCTTCATCAGCTGATCTTAGTTGCATAATATGGAATGACATCTTAGGTGCTTCACATTTAGGACATTTTTCATTAATCTAAAGTATAAAATAGAACCTATACAGTAGCTGATTCTGTTTGAGTTCCCTCATTCTGAACAAGATCCGCTTTTTTGCTCAATTTAGATACAAAATCTTCTTTTTTACTTTTAGTAACAGTCTCTAATTTTTTTATTTCTATAAATCATTATACGGTTTAATTACCTTGATTGATATGTGTATAATCACAAGATCTGCATTTAAATTGTACCACATCTTTTTTTGGTAGATCAATTAGGTTATTACAAAATGGACAAAAAACCAGTGTTCCATGAATAATTGGCTTATGGTTAGATAGTTGTTTGATTTCTGGCAGAGTCATGCTATGAATAATTTCTGAAAATTTTGATTAAATTAGAATCGATTTGTGTGGAGAATGTGGTCAAGTTTTTTTAGGAAAATACAAAATTGACATCAATGTTTTCATAAATAATTAAAAATGTGATCTTGTCATTTATTTTCATTATTGAAATTTCGATTTCACAGGTTTTTAGGAATATTAAACGCCCAAACAGATAGATTATTTAGAAATCTGGATTGATTTTAAATTTTGTATCATTGTCTATTCACTTTAACTAGACACCTGATGGTTTAGGAGTTTTGGTCGAGTCCATACAAAGGATCATATTTCCTAATAAAACAACGAACGGTGAGTTCGACTATTATCATAATAACGGGCTTTCGGTTGGTGTCGGCTTTGTGTCAAACAAAATTTTGAAAACGCAAGTATCAGTGTTTGAAAATAGAAACTACAGAAGAACCACCAGAAAAACAGAAAAGGAAACGAAATTACAACAGAATGAGCACATATGTAGCCAATTGTATTGATACAGTAAGAAGGTACTTTGAAAACGAAGCAAAACAAAAAAAAGACAATTTATGACGCGACCTGTGGATAGAAAAGCTGAATGTTTTAACATTGGAAGGAAGACGGTGATTGAAATTCGTAAAACGCTTCAAAATGGAGGGAAATTTAATGATGACGATACAAGACAAAGAAGTATGATTGTACCGATAGATGCATATGAGAAAATTAGAGACACTATCAATGGCATGTATAAATCAAAAGAACATGTAACTTTAGATACACTTCAAACATGTTATTGAAAAACAATGGTGTTTGGAAATGGTGCAAAACAACATTATACAAAGTTATGAAGAGTAAGTTAGGTTATTATTTTGGAAAACAAAAAAGTTATTATGAAAACATGAAAGAAAATGTAGATATTGCTATGCAGCGACTTAATTATATTAAAAACGTTAGAAACTATCGTGCTGAAGGACGTCTTATTTTCTATGAAGATGAAACACGGGTGACAAAAAATATGAATACACAAAATGTATGGTTAGATAGTGAAGGTAATGGAGGTTTGAAAGTCCCCAGAGGAAAGGGTGAAAGATCCATTGTATGCCATATAGGCAGCTCAACGGGATTTGTTAAGGAAGCGAACTTAATCTTTCGAGGATCTAAAGCTTTAAAGAAATTGGATTATCACAGTGAAATCAATTCAAAAGTGTTCTTAGAGTGGATAGAAGGTAAATTTTTTCCAAATATTCCTTCAGGATCCGTCTTAGCTGTCTACAGAACATCAATCATATGACACTAACTGATGAAACTAATCCTGCATCTTCAAATTTTTGAAAAGAGCAGTTTGCAGAATGGCTTGTTGATCATGATGTGCATTTCGAAAACATGAGTACAAAAGAAGATTACATGAAAGTTACTCGCGTTGAGTTTGCAGCATTATGTAAACAATTCAAACCTGAACCAGTTTATAAAATTGTAGAACTTGCTGAAAAATTCGATTATAAAGTAGTATTTCTCCCTGTCGCACACCCAGAGCTGAATGCAATTGAACTTGTATGGGCAAATCTAAAGCAAGAATGGGCAAAGAAAAATGTGAACTTTTCTTTAAAAGAAGTAGAAGAAATAGCAAATCAATTTATCGATAACTTTGATGATGCGGAATGGACAAAATATATCAAACATTGTGAAGTTATTGAAGGAAAATATCTGATGTCTGCAGATGTTGTACCGATATGCTTCGAAAATGAACTTCAAGATGAGCAAGATTTTTGTGACCCCATAGCTGAATGAATAATTTGAATTTTGTATCTGTTTTTTCAGGATTTAATTGAAATATCTTTGTGAAAAAATTCAAAGTTAACTGTAACTTCTTGTGCGCTACAGGTCTAAAATAAGACGTGTTTTGTTATCCCGAATAGACAATAATATGAGAAATTTTTATATTCGATAGTGATACGTAAATTAAACCCGGAAAACATAATCACAAAATTAAGAATGAAATAATTTATTGATTCATCAATTATCAGCTTCCATAAACAAAGGCAAAGTTTTCAACTTTTTGTCTGAAACAGTGCCATATTTAGTTCTTTTCAAAGAATCTAAAAATAAACATAAAAACCTAAACCTAAAACCCTCTTGTTTAACACTTTAGGAGTTTTATCATTATCCTCGTCAACAATCGATTCATCCTCACTGGAATCATCGATAGAAAGTTTTTCATCAAAGCTGGATGCATCCGAGTCCTCTTCATCACTTCCATCATCCATAGAAACATCGGATCCACTGTCTCCACCTGGATTAAGCCTCTTAATCTCTTCTCTAAATATATCTTCAGCCTCATCAGAATCAACTTCTTCTCCCGACTCATCATACTTGGTTTTCTTTTTAGATACTTTTTTAGTTCTAAGTCGGTAATACTCTTGAAAGAAGGCCTAATTAAGATAATTAATATACATATACCTCATCTTTAGGAACATTTATCCTTTTGTTATCATATAGACTACTTTGTAAATCCTTCAATTGACCTTGTTTTAATTTTCCAAGCTTCATAGGCTTAGGATTTCTGTTGACAAGTTTATCCAAAAATTTACTAACTTCGATATCTTGATAAGCCAGAGTTTCTTCGGAAGTACATTTAGATAAAAAGTAATTAAAAATGAATCCAATAGAAGGATGAAAATGATTGAATAGATAAACCTAAACATTTGAAAATGGGTATACCAATTCCCAACAAGGATGAGAAAAAGCATTGGAATGAGATGGATCTACTTTTTTGGGATCATAAGCTTGGTCATTATTTATTTTGAATTCTTCTTTCAAAGAACTTACAATAGTTGGATCAAAAAAGCTAAATTCAAATCTTTTGCATAACTAAAAATAAATATTGTGAGAAAACTTGGTAAATGAGATAAACGAACCCAGCGGCAAAAGTAGAAGAATGAACAAAACAAGCTTGAACAAATCTTCTCATAAATGGAAGTACGATATTCAAAA
Organism: Holacanthella duospinosa; assembly: GCA_002738285.1. NCBI lineage: Eukaryota > Metazoa > Arthropoda > Collembola > Poduromorpha > Neanuridae > Holacanthella > Holacanthella duospinosa. Next base: position 60,625 of record NIPM01000503.1, read on the forward strand.
TCCATTCTTTTTTATATTGTTCTATTTCAACAGACATTTTAATCTTTTTATTAGTTGGTATATGAAGACTATCAAAAATCAACCTCAAGTAATTCTCTTTCTTGCTCAAGTTAGAGATAAATGCAGGCTTCAGAGGAGAGGCATACAAAGCTTTATAAAATCTATTTTCATGATCCTAAAATATTAAAACTGTCAAAAGATTACTGGGTTTTTGGAAACAATCAATGACAACAACATTAAACTTTTAAATGCATTGCTTGAAGATGGACTATGAACCAATTTAAAGAGTGTGTCTACAAAAGGCTCCAATCTAGCGAAATCCAAACGAGAAAACGGAAATGCGTGCCTAATACCCGTCAATAAAGCATCCAAAAGAGAGTCCATTTGTTCAACATCATTCTGGGTGACATTATTTAATTTTTTCTTAGCCCATGTTGCTAGTGCCTTTTTATTGAAATCCATCTTTCGTTTCTTTTTATTTAGTTTTAATGGAGCTTTGTCATCCTCTTCAGATGCTGTTGCCATCAGTTTTTGGAATAGAGAAAGGTAAACTTCAATCAAGTAGTTAGCAATTTCTGGTTGAACATGTTCTAATGGTATTTGATTGAGAGTTATAATTGTTTGATATCTTGAGTGATATTGTTCCCCAGATCGGATCATAAACTCTTCTAAACCTTTAATGAGTATATCAGTCATCAAAGGATTTTGTTGCAACAGCTTCGTTAATAAATATGAAGCTTTTGAACAAACTTTGTGACTTAAATCGCCCTTAAAGATTAACCTCTTATGGTTACTAATTTGTTAATAACTAGCTTCAATATATTCTTCTCTTGTTCCGGAGATGATTCTAAAACTTTAAAAAGAATCATCAACATGTTTCTTCTAGTAATAACAACAGTGTCATGGGACCATTTCTAAAAATGGTAATGGAAAAATACTTCAATAGTGACTAAAAAGTTAAAAAAGAATGTTTTGATTTCATCCTCGACAAGCCATAGAACCAAATCTTTTTTCTGGATATCTGGATTTTCGAAATCTCTATCCTCAAAATATCTACAAATAAAAACATGAGTTTACATAAGCTTTCTATTAGGCGGTAAAGCTGCGGCTAAAATAAAATCCACAACAGAATTTAGGAGCAAGTTGGCTATATTTCTATTACCTGCAGTGATGAGGGACTTAAGGGTCCCAAAAGCTTTAAAATTCAATACGAAATTATCAGACAATGAAAATAGAAGCGAATTAATCCTGTCTTTAAATGTTCCTTTGTGCTCGTGATAATTCGAATTCTTTTGAATTTTTTTGAGTGCTTCTTCGGCGATTGTCCTATACACTTGTACCTGATTAGGATTAATCTTTAGAGCTTTCTTATCCAATACAGCGTTGAGGCCAATTTCGTACCATTTACTTTCACCATCAAAAACCTAAAAATAAAATCGACAATTTACAATTTTGCTAGACGATTTTTTAATGCTATTTGGGACATCTTCGATAGTAAACTTTTTATTGAAGTATGCTAAAGATTTAGGAAATATGTATACTCCTTTCGAGTTTATGTATAGTTGCTTTAACTTCTAATACGAAATTAAACTTGATTAAGATTACCTTCAACTTCATTAGATTGTTTGGTTTCTGAATAATCTAAACCATTAACTTCTTTTTCATATATATCTTCTTTTTTATCTAACTTTTAGTTTGATGCATACCTCCTTCTGATGACTTCTTTGTATTTTTATTGGTCTTGGACTTTTTAGAAAGATTTCCACCTGAAAAATTGCAAATTAATGAAAACCTTTTTTAGATCTGGATTTATCAGAACTTGAGGTTTTGGAACTTTTGTCTAATCTTTTTAAAAAAAATATAGTTTACGAGAAGTATTCTTATCAGAATCTTTAACTAAATTTTTTTTAAAATGTAAAAATATACCTGACTCTAAAAGTACTTTTCTTTTAAGATGCTTGAGTTTGATGTTTATAACAACATTATTGTAACTTTTCCCTAAATATAAATAATGAAATAGACTTTTGATCTTTCTATCTAAATTTGGGTTTTGACCTTTAAAAGATTATAGTAAACATAATTACTGTTGTTAGGCTTAGAGTCATTACCAGTGATTTCTATTTTATTAAATTGTTTGTTTGTACTTTTTATTTGTTTCTTGTTTCCCTACAAATATTAATACTTTTATCTTTTACCATTGATCAAAAATTTGAGATTTTTGATTAAAAAATTAAAGACTACCATAAATGTCCGATGATAAGACCGAACCTTATAACAAAATATCCACATCTTAACATGTTATTTTTTGAAGAGTTTTGGTCTTTTTGTCAAAATTTTATAATCAAAATTTTACCCCCAGTCTTATAAACGAGCACGGGCTTAAAATCGGACATTTATGGTAGTCTTTAATTTTTTATAGACAAAGAATAATTGCAAAATATTAAATGATACAAATTAATCTATATTAAAAATAGGATTAGTATGAATATTTGAGTGTTTTGATAGCTTAATGAATTTCAGATACTTTAAATGCAATAGTGTCAGTTCTTATTCTACTTTATCCCAATGTCTATCAAAACTAAATAAAGTGAAAATATCTACAAATAAACTCAATAACTCTACAAAACATTCCAGTTAGACTTCGGCACGGATATGAATATCCATGTATATCCGCGGTTATGGATACAAAATTTAAATGTCCACAAATATCTATATTCGTACCCGTGCCGACATCTAATTCCAATGTATATGGTATTAATTTCTGATAAGCATTTTTAAATCTTTTTGATCGAATGTATTGAGATTTGTATAATAAAAATTTTCACAAACCGAAAGATATGTTTCGAAGAGATCAGAATTATATAAATGCTCTAATATCTAGATAGTATTTATATACAAAAGGAATAGCTTTCAAAGTTACACCATTTACTCATTAGCAAATTTAGGACGGTTGCTTGAGATCTAAATATTTTTTTATTGTTTTGGATATATATCCCTTATATAGATCTTTAATTAAATTAAAAGCTACTTATATTTTTACTGATCTAATCATTTTCTGCTTTCATTGTATATTGTCCACTCACAAAGATTGTAGATCATTGTATTCCTTTGAGATCAAATAAATTGGTTTTAAAAAAGTGAATTATAAATCGAAGTATTCAAAGCTCCAATCTAAATATATATTTATTATTCATTATATCATTTAAAAGTTCTAGAACCCTTTTTATACTCTTGTAAAAATCTGGTTTTGATAAATTCATGTCTTGATTTAAAAAATTTCAAAATGAATCCCGAAGACTGGACAAAAGCACAATTAAGCGAATGGCTTGCAGATAACGGCTTAGAAGCTCTCATACAGAAGTTCGAAGACAGTGAAATTGATGGATTCGTGTTTTTTGCGGATGATGATTTGGAGTCTTTGCTCAAAGCCTTGGAAATTACGGCATTCGGGCACAAGAAGAAACTCAAAATTCTGAGGGAGAGGACGCTTCAAGAATACAGAAACAAGGGCCATAGATCCACAGTCCCAACTCCTGTTTCGGTTCCACCTATAACCTCACCTCAACCTGTACCCATTCCAGCTCAATATTCTTCAATTCCGGCAGTTGGTGTTAAGAGTTTCTTAATTTCTGATCAAGAAGTCCGAGCTAAAATTCCTGAAGTATCTGTTGGTTTGAAAAACTATGAATCTCAGCATGAATTCTTATCTAATTTCGCAGACTTTTTGTTGGCTAAGAATGCTGGCTTTCCATCAAATTTGATAACAGAACCAGTTAATGGCTTGATCGGCGAAGCTAAAGAAAAGTTAGAATCCGCTAACAATAAATTGGAAGTATATTCTAGTATCCATGTTCCTCCGAATAATCAATTTGATAACGATGAATGGTATATTACACCATGTTTTTCTATTGATAATAACAATCCTGCCATAAAAGAAGCCAAGTCTAATATTGAGATCAGAAAGGCTATACATGTATTTTATTTTTAATAATGTTTAGTCGAAATTGTTAAATTTCTACTCAACTAATTCAAAGGAGCATTTGGCTGAATTGAACATTGGCCACAAAACTATGCTTGAAGATCTGTTTCATGGTAATAATGCTCAGGATGAACCAGTCACCTTTGACAAAGATTTACATGATAATGTTTTCCTTGATGATCAACTAGATCAGTATTTAATTCTTTCATTTATTCTTAGACATACCAGTCAAAAATCGGATTCAGAAAAATCTTATGGAGTATATTTCAAAATTTTATTATCTAGGTTTATGGAGAAGAAGAAGGTGATTACGCTTCAGAACCTGAAAATGACATTGAGAATTCTCCTCCCATGGCTGTAGCTGCCAATACCACAGCATCTACTACAAATCCTCCTCTTAAGAAAAAAAGAAATGTAAAATGGCTTTCAAAGGAGGAATTTAACAACCGTGTTAATGGAGAAATTTCCGATATTATGAATAGCGTCAGAGAAGATTTCGAGACAAACAGAGACAACAATCCTGACTACGAACAGAAAATTTATAGGAAAGCGTACTCGATTAGAACTAATATCGATGCATTAATTGCAGAAGAGGTTCGGCAATACAATGTCTTCTTGGATGGAATGCGTATTAATAACTTTACAGAAGCAGAGTTCAAAAGAGTTTTTAAGGTTTCCAGTAAACACATAAAAGAAAGAGAGAAGTATAAGTTGTATATAGAACTGTTGAGAAAATTTGACGTATTTTTAATTTTAACATTTTAGTATCAGCCTCCTAGACATACGCCTCCAAGAACAAAGAGAGCCCCTGATCAGACTGTTGCTGGTCAGGATGGCGCTGAATCTACTCATAATGTACCTCCTGCTATCAATCCAAATTATGTAATGAGGCCTTTGTCTGAAATAAGAAGAAATGTTGAATTGGACATTCAAAGCCAAAATTCCCAACCTACCACTTCAATCTCCAACTCTCAACTATGCTCATCTAATGTAGCGAGCAGAGTTGAGCCCGCTCCTAAGGTTAAACAAGAAGCACCTCAGTTTCCTAAGAATATCCCAATTAGTTTTACTTCCGAAGTTGTCGATATTACTCTTTCTGATGATGAACTGGTCTTGGGCTCTTCCTTACCTTCTACTAGTAAACCTCAAGGGTTTTCTGCACCATCCTCTTCTGGTGCCAGACAAATGTCAAAATCTAATAATGGATCTAGTCTTTTGAAGAATAAGGTCTCTGATAGCAAATCGAGCGCAGATAAAGGTAACTTTACATAATTGTATTTTTAGGAAAAATCTCAAGAAAGATCGCACCAAAGCCAGAGGGTTTAAATAAATCAAGTTGATCCTTCCATCTATAATATTTTTAGCAATAACAACCGCATCCTCTTTATTCGAAGATGATAATATGATATTTGATTCAGAATCTTTTCTTGAAGACATACAAAGACCTAAGGAATCAGTTTATAAACTTCCTAGTTCGCTTATTAATAACACCAATAAAAAGACTAGCTCATCTAAATCTGTTGTTCAAGCAATGTCATCTACTCAGAGACACGAAAGTCGTGCTACTTCAACTGGAATGCCTCAGGATAGTTTAGGTTCTAATAGCGATTATCAAGTACCTGTCCCTTCAGAATTTATTTCTAACGATGCTGATCAGAATCTTTCAACTAGTTCATCTAAAAAGCCAATCGAGAAAAGACAAATCGTGATAATAGACAATCGTACTTCACTATATTTCATTTTATTTATAGAGCCTCAATTGCAAGAACCAAAGGTTATTAAAAAGAAAACTCCGCTCCAGGCTAGAAATAGCAGATTCAAACTGAATTTAGCTAGAGATCATATTAATTTTGAGATCCGTCATTTCGAGCAAGCATTTAGAGACCTTAATCCACTAGGTAACCGTTTTCATCTTTATTTGGGTTTTGTATAGAAATGTTTAATGAGATTAAACAAATTTCTCATAAGATTGCGGTCTGTGATACTTCGTCGGAATGGAAGGATAATGAGAAGGAAAATGAACCAAATCTATTGTTGAATGGATATTTCACGAAATTGGAATGGGAACAAGAAGGTAGACTTCTGAATCTCATTTGGATGGATTTTCTTAATTGGCTCTATCTTGGTTTGAAATACCATATTCAAGATCACCCAGAAAAGAAAGATTCCTTAGAATTGAGTGTTTCGATGCTCATGGCGTTTGAGAGATTTTATTTGTGGAGGAAACAAAATGTTCAATTGTATATTTTTATCATAACTTTGTTTTAGAGTAATTGATTCACTTCAATATGCTAATTTTCCGAATGAGATCTGTGCTCCTTTATTTAGATGGAACGGAGATGGGAGCATTCCTGCTCCTATGGATCATCAAGATATAGAGGTTGATATTTCAGAAGAGTAATTACTATTTTTTAATTTATAGGGAACCTGTTCAAGCAAGACTGGTATTATAAAGTACTTATTATTTGTTAGAATGCGATTAATGTTCGTGACGACGTGGCATTACAACCTCATTTTGAAGAAGTAGAAATCCCAATGACTATTTTTGATAAATTAATGCCGCATCAATTAGAAGGAATAAGATTTTTGTGGAAGAACATAGTTGAAAAACGCAAAGGGTGTATCTTATCACATGCTATGGGATTAGGTATACTAACATCTTTATATTTTCTAGGTAAAAGTTTGCAAGTGATTGCATTTCTTCTCATCCTTACTGATAGAATCAAATCTGGTGATCGTCAGCTTCCAACCATATTTTCCACTCCTGTTTATTTGCTCCCAGCTTATGATCGATTCCTTATTTTATCTCCTGTAGTTGTACGTGGTAATTGGATTAGTGAGATTCAAAAATGGAGTAGAATAATGGGACAAGAGCCACGAGTTTATCAGCTTAATGATCAACAACGCGATTTCACAGAACGAACTACGGAACTTAGTTTGTGGGCTAAAAATGGCGGGTTTATGGTTTGTTCGTATACTACGTACAGAGATTTGTTGGATAATGCGATCAAGAAAGATTTTAGATTAGGTACTAGAGGTGCTCAAGATCAGGATGAATCGGACGTTGTTACTCAATTGCTTATCAACCCAGGACCGACTGTTTTGGTTTTGGATGAAGCTCATGCTATTAAGAATGTTAATTCTACCTTATATGATATCGTTTCTCGCACTACTACACCATTGAAGATCTGCTTGACTGGAGTTCCTTTGCAGAATAATTTGAAAGAATTTCATACTTTGGTATCCTTTTTTTAATTGTTCTAGGTCCACTTCACTGATCCAGAAATTTTACCTGATTTGAATATTTTTAAAGCTCATGTAATCAATCCTATAAAAGATGGGCTTTATTCTGACTCGACTTTATCGGAAGTATTAGTCAAAGAACATACGCTGTATGCCTTATTTAGAAGATTGGAATCTTGTTTATCAAGGTAATGATCCACTTATATTTTTATAGAGTGACTGTTTCTGTACTTAAAGATCAGATACCACAGAAAAAAGAGTATGATATTGTATGTGGACTTTCGTACACTCAAGTCTTATTCTATATGAAGTTTATTGCATTAACTAGTGAAGCAGGATGCGAGGGTTTGGGCTTCCTTGGTAAAGCAAGAATGTTGTCTTATCTGTGCTCTCATCCCAGTGCTTTCCGTGAGCTTATGAAGAGCACAACAGTTCGACGCACAAGAGGCATCGAAGATAATGATGATGATCCTAATCCAATAATATCTCGCCAGCATATGGATTTTCTGAAGGAAAAATATAGAAATGATTTTTATTATATTCTTGGTAAACCCATCTAATTAATTTTTTATAGATATTGAAAGCCCAGAATATTCGCCAAAGATGATGGCGCTTAATATTATCATTAAAGAAGTCTTACATCTGGGAGAAAAGCTTCTTATCTTCACTAGAAGCTTGCCTATTTTGGGGTTGATATCCACTTATATCACTAAGAAATATGGCTTCAATTGCTTGTATATGGATGGAAGCAAATCGGCGAATCAGAGAACAAACATCATCAACGAATTCAACCATCCAACCACGAATCCAATCTTACTCATGTCTATTGAGGCTTGTTCGCAAGGTATTAACCTGGTTTCGGCTTCTAGAGTCGTTCTTTTTGATATGGGATGGAATCCTACACATGATGAACAAGCTTTAGCAAGAATTTACCGTCTTGGTCAAACTAAAGAAACTCATGTCTATTTCTTGAGAACCACGGGGACTATTGAAGATCACATCTATGATATCAATATTAATAAGAACAAAATGGCTTCCTTGATCCTTGATAAAGCAATGACGAATAAGCAAATCCATCCAGATGAGATGGATCTTTATTTCAAAGAACCAAGATTGAGATGGAATTGGGATAATAATTGTCATGCTTCAAATTATGGCAATGATCAACTGCTTTTAAAACTTAAGGCGGATTGTTCTCATTTAGTTGGTATTTATCTTAGGAACCAAAATGATGATGATGTTCATTTAAGTGAAGGTGATAGGGCTGCTTTTGATCGTAATTGGGATAAACGAAATTTGTCAGCTCAAACTGCAACGAGATATTTTATTAATTCTTCGACTCATTTCACTGCTCTTTTATCAAGTATTCTTGCCTTTATATTGTTAGATCCTACTTCTGCAGCGAATAATCATCGTTCTAATTCAACTAGATCGGAAGATAATTACAGTCCTTCTCGTCCGTATTCGACTAGGCCTGGATCTACCTATTCCTCTAATTCTGCTCAAGCTTCTTCAAGTTTGATTTAAATTACATTTATTTTTAGGTTCGTACAATGCAGGCTATTATGCTCAAAAACTAGGTTATAATTTTCCAAGTAGAGGTCGTAGTTCATCTCAAAGAGGGAGATCTACTTATCAGTCTAATTCTCATCAACCGACTTATAGAACTACAACTAATATTCATGCTAATAGTTATGATCATCGTAGAAATAATTCAGATCAAAGATCTAATACACGTTCAAAACCATATCCTAGTTTTACTTATCAGTCAAGATCTTCAAGACCTAATGGCAAAGGAAGAAATTAGTTTTTTTTGTTTAAATGCAAGGATTTTTTTACTTATTTTTCGATATAACAAAGGATACAATTAACCTCTGTATGTTTCTAACTATTCGGATTTTACATTGTTGATAAAGAATATTTTGAAATCGATTTTCCAAAAAAACAATTTTTGATGGATAAGTTAGATCAAATACCGAAATATGTATATCTTTTAGCCGGAAGTACAACTGGAATATTTACAACGATAATATCTCAACCATTAGAAGTATTGAAAACCCGAATCCAAGAGTCGCCAACTTCCAATCCTATCATTGTCCAGAATAAAAAAATACCATCTTCAATAACGAAATATCGAACTTTAGCTGCAAAGTTGACTCTAAGGTTTATGATTTTTTAGGAGGTCGGCTTATTGGCATTTCTATACCATCTTTATTAATCAAGGATACCGAGGCTTATGGAGAGGCACCAAACCCTCATTAATTAGGTAAACCTCTTTTCATTATGAATTAGAAATGTACCGGGTATAGGGATGTATTTCTTCACTTTAGAGAGTTTGAAATCTTTCTATCTTAAGTTGAGTTCCAAATCTAGGATTAGAAATGAAATTTTGCTTGTATTAGGAGGAGTATCAAGATTTCTCATCGGTACATCATTAATGCCTATCAATATCGTCAAAGTAAAATTCGAGGTAAACGCTAATTGTGTACATTTAGAGTATCGGGTATCGAAATCAAGGCATTTTGAAAATGATGCAACAAATTTATAAAGAACATGGAATAAAGGGTTTATTTTCAGGTACAATCTCAACGGCTTTAAGAGATGTTCCTTATGCTTCTTTATATGTTTATTTTTATCATCTCGGAAAAGGATTAAAGCCTCATTCAGATAATACCATGAACAATTCCATTGCGGGTAACTTCTCCTATTGTAAAATTCAAGGTGTTGGAGCAGGATTCCTAGCTGCTTTACTAACGCATCCATTCGATGTATTGAAAACAAGAATACAATTACAAAATCACACTATCCGAACGACAATGTCCAATATCAGACAAGTATAAATAATACTTTTTAATATTTAAATAAGGAAGGGTATGACGCCTTGATTAAAGGGTTAGGATTAAGAATGATGAGGAAATCCATATCATCCGCTTTTGCTTGGGTCTTTTATGAAGAGTTGGTCACTTATTATAATAAATTAATTTAATCACTATCATCTAAAGGTTCTTGGATCATTTGGCTTAACGCCAAAGGCGATACAACGCTGGTGAATCGAATATAATCCAACACGCTCAATTTCTGATATGCAACTGCCTTGGTCATATCCTCCATTTGTTCGTTCCTAAAACATTATGATAAAGAAGTACTCTATTGTAGCATCATAGCGACTGTATTTACTATAGGAATCTTTGGAACTAGCATAATCGGAATTGAGCGTCATCAGTAAATTCTTATCAAACACATGATCTAAAAATTGTAAGAAGGTGTACCTTTATTTCCATTCTTGACTTTCAAGTATTTCCGAAACCTATTTTTGGCTTTAACTGATTTGAAAACACTGGCAGCTCTTTCGATGGTTACTTTGATATCTACGTCTTCTTGCAATTTATTCAATTTCAACAATTCGGGTATTCTAAAAATAAGCAATGTCAAAGATACTGAAAGCTCAAAGTAGGTTCTATAACTTTATTCCTTACTAATAACAACAACATATCATTGAATTGTATTCTATCGCCTTTCCTCATAACCAAGGCTTCCATATAGATTTGGTTCAATATATTTTTCTTTGTCTTCGTTTCCGATTTATTCAATGTTTTGATAACGGAGCACAAGATCTTGATACAATTAGCCTGGCAAATACTATTATAATATAGGTTGAGATCACCACTGTTCGATTTATTAGGTGGAGGAATAAACGAGAAAGAAGCCTGTATAAGGGTATCGATATTATACAAATCATTATATAATCTCAAATCAAAAGGATGCTTTAAAGCTCTCAAGAATGGTATCAAACTATCCAATTCAATATAGCCTTCTCTATTTGGATCGAACTTAGACCAAGCCTTCTTAAACATCCTAATGTCATCTCTTGATAGCAACCCAGCTTGGGTGTCATCCATCTGGAAACAATAAGAAAAATTCTCGACAATGATACCGATTATCATATTTATGAAAATGTACATAGATAAAACATTAAACGTCATAAATAGGAAATAGGCCCATAAAGGACTACCACAGTCCGACTCATGATAAATATCAGGCGATTTAACACAATATGGAGGTTGAACTGTGTAATCATACATGACGGAATTCCACCCTTCTCCTTGCGAAAACCGCACTAACAACATGACTGCATTGGAAGCGTTATGGAAATTCTCATATCTCGAAGCCGTGAATTGCCCCGACTTTGTTCGAGCAAAGATATTGATGAACGCAATCGTATAAACTAACAATAAGACGCCCCATACAAACAGAAGATTCAAGATCGTTTGAAGACTGGAAATTAAGGTTCGATATACTTGATGCAAACTATCAATTTTGGTCATAGATCTCAACCCAATAATCAGCAACCCGACATTAATAAAATAATAAGCCAATCTAGTTTCTCCAAGGCCTAATCTCAATAGAGATACACAAAATACCGATATTACGATCGTGATATGGATCATGTTCCATTTACTCTTAACATAAACTTTGATTCCATAACCAACTGCGAATATAAAGATTTCTACCAATGCCATAAAGCTAAAAATCAACGACAAAACAGATTTGAAGATCAACCCGACATATTCTTTCGAGCTGGATTCTGTAGTCAAGGTGAGAAGAATGAGAAAATAAACCACTGCCATAACCCTAGATAATATTCCATGTTTGGTAGATGCTAATTTGTAACATGTTCTTCTTAATCTGAATTTCGGGAGATTTTTGGGCATTTTAGCCGGTTCCACCGCCTTGATTTGTTTGTTCAAATCTCGCCATGTTTTCTGTTCATTAGTCAAGAACGCGCTGCCACTTTTCCTCGAGAAACTGTCAATCACGATCGAGACGAACAGAGTAACGACAGTAACGGATACCATCAAATTAAACAAGACAAACAACAAAGAATGCCACCAACTATCGTATTTGATTGGTTGTTCATCTACTGAGGTCGTTTGCATACTCTTTTCCATTACCATAATCCATTCTTCTCCACTAGTGATTTCAAACAAGATGCCTAATGAAGAGAAGAACGTATCGAAACTGAATTTATATGGGTTTTTCCATACTCTGGGCACAAATAAATTCGTATCCTTTTCGACATATTCGCCCATACATTCCGATTTGTTCTTTACCGAATCATCGTTACAGAAATAGAATTTACCACTCAAGATATTGTGCAGATATAGAGACCAAGGTATTAGAAAGCATAGAGCAACTGAGGCAGCAGTAAACAACTTACTAAACCCGTTAATTAGAACCGCAACCAAAGTGAATTTGGCTGATTTCGAGAATTTGATCAATTTCAATGCTCTCAAAGATTTAGTAGCTTTAGCTAACTTGATCACGCCTTCACTATTGATCGTAAACGATATAACTTCTATGAAATTGAAGAATAGAACCAAACAATCGATCCTCTTCCACAAATCCAACAAATAGCCATCCGGAGTAAACAGGATACCTTCAGCGATAGCATTAACAACGAACTCAAATAAGAATATGAAAAGAAAAATAATATCGGTAATTTCATAAAAGAAGACTTTATCATTAGAACTAGCATTAAAAGGATTCTTAAATAAAGTAGAACTAATACTCGAAATAACCGCTATAAAAATAAAGATTTCATACGTTTTGTTCATAATCCAATGATGCGAATATGGCTTAAACGGATGTCTAGAATGATTCTTACTACCAATTAAAATCTGACAAATACGTCTCATAGAATCACCTGGATAAAAATAGAATATCGATCGATTATAAGTAGGGTGATTATTGAGGAATTCTTCCTTATTTAATTCCTTGATTTTCTGTCCATAAATAGCCTTGTTCTCTTCCTCTTCTTCGTTTAATAACTCGATCGCTTGTCTATATCTTGTTTTGGTAATTGGTGCTGATGTCTTGTTCAAAGTTTGAAACCTAGCTCTCTTTTGTAGAAAATCAGTAGCATCGATTTCTTTCACACCAAGGGTGAGATGAATGGGTATATTCTTCAGGGTGATCATTTGAGGACATGGTTTTTGATGATGATACGGATTCAACAAACTCTCATATCTTCCTGGTGCATTAATTTTCAAAGATACGGCATCGATATGTGTGATGAGTTGATTTTTCTTTTTTTCATCATCATCAATAGCCAAATTCTCTACCAAAACCGCAACGAACAAATTAAGAATAATGAAATAAGATAAACCGAAAAAGATGATGATAAATATCACTGAGAATATCATTGAGAATAGACCATTCTTAATTTGCAGTTTGAATATTGAATACATCACATCAGTCCAATCTTCTCCCGAAAAAGTATGATACAAAGCCAAAAAGGACCAACCAAAACTATCAAATCGAATAAATTCATCCTCCTCGATTTCTTCCGAACCAAGAAGCTGCATTGATATAACGCAAAATATAAATATCGTGGTGATGAAAAATAATAACATATTTTTGATCCCAGATAAACTACCTCGCATCGTTTTGATAAAGTTTCGTACGTTTGGTATCAGCCATATTAATCTATAAATTCTAAGTATCACAAATAAAGTTAAATAACAAAACCAATCAGGATTGTAAATAAGTCTAATTGTTGCAAAAATTGTAGTTATAATCGCTAAAATAAGGTCAAATAAATTAGGCTTTGAATTGATAAAATCTTGATAGTTAGCATGTGTAAAATATCTCAATATAATCTCTATATCTAACATCAAAGTGAATAGAAGTTCAAATGAGAAAAAGACAATCTCTGCAGTGTAGGAATTATTATAATTGACGCAGCCCATAAACACCATAGATAAAAATATCGTAAAATTTCCAAATTTATACACTTTTGCCGCCTTATTTTTCATTTTCTTTCTCATAAATCCGAATTCTACTATAGGCGTAGTATTTTTTTTACTACTAGCTTCAGTGCTATCTTCTATAACCGAATAATCTTTCTTCTTCATAAAAGTACCCAGTTGAGTATCCCTAATATTAGAAAACACTTCTGTCATAACAGCAATAAACAAGTTAATAAGCCAGAAGTTGAGAGTCAATATAACTGAGACATAAAATAGAGCGCACATAAATGAATTAGATTCTGCTAATTGATATAAAGTACCAGACCAAGATTGACCTAAAAATCAACCATTCATTTGAGATACCAGAAGCGACAATAAATACATTTAACATAGACGAAAAGATGTTATCAAAATTAGTAAGACCGCCATTAGGGTTTCCCAAATCCTAAAAATTATATATAATGAATACCTTGCATATTTGACCTACAGGGCATGAATAACCTTCAAAAATTGCCGCACCTTTTTTATTCCAACCATGTTCATCACTCATTGCTGCTATAACCGTACCGTTTTGAGTTCTATAAGAAGAGCAAAAATACTCAAAAGTAGCAGGCAACAATGTAACTAATAAATTAAATAATGAGAATTAAAGTACCTGAATCAACGCATCTATATCTCATACTACCACTAAAAAATAAAACACCTAAGATCCCAAAAGCAGTCATAAAGAAGGCAATAAACAACAATACGTCCTTCAATAATGGTGTTATCTTTCTTAATGATTTCAATATATCCTAAAATATCAATTTTTGTGAAATTTTACATCACTACTTTCAAAAAATGCTAAAAGACGTAAAATCCGTAATGTGCTAAGAGCTCTTAACCAATTGATGGTCTCTCCTGTAACAATAGTGTAAAAAAATTCTGCCCAAAAAGCCAAGTTAGAAATCAAATCTAATTGATTGAAACTACTTTTGAAATAATTATCAATGTTGAGAGCTGGAATTTCTGATTTGTCAAATTCGTCTGGTATTTCGACATGTTGATGAAAACAGCCTGTAACCATCATCTTCATTAGAATTTCTATACTATAAATTTATAAACTAATGTTGGGGTATACAAATAAAACACAAACACAGCAAGGAGCAAGATCTTTTCATAAGAATTTTCAATGTTAGTATGATCATAAAGGTCTAAAAACGACAATATAACTAAATGAAATATAGTTAATAGCGTATAAAAAGAAGAGCAATTCCTATAAAAACATTGTTAAACTCGAAGGCAATTAATACTTTTGTCTCAACAAATAAGCACTTCCTTTTCTCAAGCTATTCTCACTGCTAAATATATACATAGAATTTCCACTTAAATAAGGAACTATAACATCTTTAATAACATCACTATAAACTACAGGATACTTCATACATCGTTGTGAAGCAGCTTCTAAATAAGATAGGATGTGATAAAAGGCGGAGGTATTCTTGATTTTGTTCGAGTAGTTTAAGAGGAGGGTCTTCTTGTATAAACTCTTGCGCTTCTCTTTGAGGTAGTCGTAATCCATACTACTTGAGGATTTTTTAACTTTTTTGGTTTCTCCAATTTTCATTTCTTCGATTGTAAATTGATCGTCAACACATGCCAATTTCATCTCATCAATCAATGCTATTTAAATCATATAATTTCAAAAAATTATGTTTTATTATATCAAACTTATTGATTTCGGTTTTACAATTGTTTTTTAAGTTGATCGATTATCAAGAAGCACAAAAATACACAATCGTCAAAACGGAGTTTGTAAATTGCGATTGGATAAAAATATTTAAAATATGATAATATATAATGATACAAGTTTTAATGGTGATCGGGTGTATAACTAATTATTCGTATATTTTTTCTTTTAGTAAAATGTCACATTGATCATTTCTATATTTGTAAATTTTGATTGGGAAAATGATGTACATATCCCATTTATAAAAAAATAAAAATATATTCAAATATTGTGATTCTTACACTAAAACATTAGATGCTTTCCCTTTGATTTGAATTTGGTATGTTGAGTAAACGTGACTTTTACAACCAAATTTATGCTTTTGGAACTATACATATCATTGGTATTGTTGATTAAAATCGCTTATATTTAATCAAACAAACACATATACTTGGAAGTAAATGCATAAAGTAACAGATTCCAATATTCCATGACTAAGGGGGCAACAACTGAAGCATCATCCTAAAAAATGAAATGAAATAAAAAAACGCTAATTGTGTGCCAAAAATTAGGGAATTGTGCTGGAATTAAATGAACAATAGGAACATTTCTAGCTTTAAAAGGTATATGATCATCTTCAATACGTGCATCTATATAATTTTTTTGAAATATCTTCTGTATATATCCTACTGGCTTCAATTTATTGCTAAAAATCTCATTCTCAATCTTTACGAATAAATTATAAATGTGTTCTGTTTTACGATCCATGTTGAACATCAAAGTATTTTTTGCTCCTATCAAATCTAATAAAACAAAAACATCGATTTCTTGATTTTTGTTCCTAAATGAATGCTTCTTTTTAAAATGATTAAACGAGTAAGTTTTATCCCATTTTTGTGCCAAATGCCTGTAAATAAGAAAATTATAAAATACCTTGCACCGTAAATAGAATCAGTTGAGTTCCATTCTACAAATGCCTCTTCTCCATCAAAAAATACAAGTTCTATGGTCGTATCATCTTTACAATGTTTATCTTTATCGAGATAATCATTTAATGCAATGGCTAAATCTATCAATAAAACGCAAGAAACAGCGGAATCCGTAGCACCTAAAAATACTTGATTTTCAAAGTATTTGGAATCATAATGAGCAGCTAGGATTAACTTGTTCTTTGCATATGGATTTTTGGTGGCTATAATGTTGGAAAATTCAATTTTTCCAAAAGGTGTATCATCGGTAAAAGAATCTACTTCAATCTTCCATTCAAGTGGTCTTAAGTTATTTATAATATAATCTCTCACTTTTACAGCACCTTCTGTTCCGCTTACTCTAGGTACTAAAATGTTCTTCAATAATTCCTCTCTTCTTTTCTGAGATTGTAAGTCTTTAAGTTTCTTATAGTTTTCTTTTGTTAATTTCTCGCATTTGAATGATTGTTTTTTGTATAATGACTTTTGCTGGTTAGTAGTCAGTATTAAGAAGTTCAATATAGTTAGGGAAATGAGATTCATAGAACAATTTTTGACGTCACTGGAAACTTTGAAAAATAAAAATAACTGCAATGTTGAGCCATATATCAAAAAATTAAAAATCAATTCTAATTATAATGACTTGATATTGATTTCTTGACATGGCTATTTAATATATCTTATTTTTGAAACTTTATAAAAAAGTTTACATTTTCATTTGGTTTCGTGAAAGGAAACTCAACCTAAGATTTTTTTTATATACATATCTATTTAGTATGTGATTATGTTCCATAACGATCTTATATTTTGTACTTAGCTTTACAATATTTCGCAAAATTAAAAAATTGATTTTTAAAGGGAAATTCTAGGGACCGCCCCAATTTTTACTACGGACCACCCCAACTTTATTTTTTTTGCTTCAAAATCTCCGGTCGTAGATTAAATCAGAATAATAAATAGAAAAAAGCATACGCTTTAACAGTGTTTACTAATTTAGTCTACGACCGGAGATTTTGAAGCAAAAAAAAACAAAGTTGAGACGTTCCGTAGTAAAAAATTGGTGCGGTCCCTAGAATTCCCTTTTTAAAATGCCAACTTTAGATTCCAGAGAAAGTAGGAAAGATAAACGGAAGTATTCTAGTTCTCCTCCGAGGAGAGCAAAGAGAAGAAGTAGATCAAATAGTAGAGACAGAAATAGTAAATATAATAGAAATCGAAGTAGGGATCAGAAGGATAGACGTAGAAGAGAAAAATCTTGCTCAAAGTCAAAATCAAGTATTTATTTTGTATTAATATCAGTTGAACGCAAGAAAAATTATAGAAACGAAACAGATAGAGAATTAAGCAATAAGAAAAGACTTAATTCAGAAGAATATTTCTTAGAGTAAATTTTACCATATAATTGTTAGACGAAAGAACAAAAGAGAAAATAGTAGTTTTTCTATTTGGCCCTTATCTAAAGAAATTAGTGAAGAAGAGGACAAGTAAAATTATATCATAATATTTTAGTTTTGAGTTTGAAAGAAAAGTCAGTAAAAGTATTCATACCAAATTTATCAAAATTACAGGTCAAATTTCAAGCTCCAGCGATTCCGAAGAAACAGGTTTATTGGCAATAATCATAATATTTAAGATGATACAAAAAATAAAAGGAAAACAAAGAAAAAGCATCCAGTTGTTTCTAGTGAAAGCGAAGATGAAAATGCCATTAGAATTCCTATTGAAGATATTGACAGTTACTCAGAATTCTGGGTTGAAAAGAAATGTAAATTAGATCCATATTGAGTTTTTAGTTGAAATGTATGGCGATGATTCAGTTATAGGGCCAAAACCTTTATTGATGTATGATCCTAAATCAGCTCCAAAGAAGTATCTATTTTTATTCAAAAATTTAGTTATGGTAAGGAGTTTTATGCTGGTGAGGCAGAAGCTATGACAGCTTTTGTACAATCAGGTAAAAGGATACCAAGAAGAGGCGAGATAGGATTGAGTAGCAATCAAATAGAAGAGTTCGAAAAATCTGGCTATGTGATGAGTGGAAGCAGGTAGAGTTTTGTTTTTACATTTTAGGCACACGATCATGACAGCAATGAGAATTAAAAAAGAAACCGAGGTGATGAGCGTCGAAGAAAAAAGATCTCGCTTGCTACAAATACAAGAAGAGAGAGCTAAAAAGGAAAATAAAACAATATCTGATTTGCGTGAAATGCTTAACACTAAAATAGCTTCTTCTAAAAAGGGAAAATCTAATGAGTGATTAAAGTTTTTGTAACTTTGTATTGATTCATGATAATAAATATCGATTCTCGTATATCTTTAGTTTTCCCATTCCATTTTGTTTTAAAAATATGATCAAAACAATAATCAAAAATTAATAGATCATTAAAAAACAATAGAAACAAAGACTTTTTTGATTTGTAAATTTTTTTTGAAGAATGATCGAAAAACAAAAACGTGCAAAAAATAATTTTATGGAGAACTACGACTTAATAACAACATATCAAATTAAAAGCACCAAGAAGAATAAAGAAATAAACATAAAAAATATATTTAAAGTATTTGATGTAAATGAAGAAATGCTGAAACCTTTTAAAGGTGTTTTATTTTACTTATTTTAAGATGATAATTTTTGGTTTCTGAAATTGGGCTTAATTGGAGGTATTTTTATCTCTTATCAATACAATAATGGTACATTTTCTACGCTGGCTATAAGTCAATTAGTAACGTCTATCCATTTTATTTCGTCAAGGGTGTCGATATTTTGGATATTGAATTAGATCCCTTTACAGCGAAAATTGATCGAGTTATACTTTCAAAATCACTTGAGAATCATTTTAATACATTTGTGTCTAACTGGAAGAAATATATAATTCTCGATAACTCTGGTCACATTAAAGTTTTGATAAATGAGATAGAAAAGAATAGCAAAATACAAGAAATAGTACCATTATTTAAGAAGACTACAAAAATTAATTTAGACTCTATTTCTAACAACATGGTATAATATATAATTCGATTTTTAATCTTTAGTCGAAACTTAATGTGATTGATGTAATCAATGCACAAGGATACATAGGTATTTTTATTTTTGAAACTTTTAGAATCACAAAAGATGTTTGGTAAAGTGCTTACAATGAAAGGAGTAAAGAATAAAGAAAGAGCGTCCGTGATTTCTAGTATTAGTAGCACTTCTGAGATGGTAATAATAAGTTAATAACTTTAGGATGATGAAAAGAGAAAAAATATAATATCAGAAGTCATAACTTCGGAAGAATCTTATTCTAATAGCTTAGGAATATTGGTTGAGGTACATTTTTTAGATTTAAGTCCTTAGAACTATTATGATGTTTTAAAAAACAGCTGGGTGATTCATAAATACGATTTACATAAAATATTCGGGAAAATTGAGCAAATTGGAAAGCATAATTCTTTATTTTCTCAGGAACTTCAAAAATATCAATCCAATCAAAGTTCTTTTGCCAATTTTGGGTCTTTATGCCATCATCATGTAACAAGAAGACTTTAATTCCTTTTAGATTAACTTGATATCAAACTTTTATCGAGATTATATAAATGGATATTCCACTGCTTTAGATTTTAGTCTTAAATTAGAAAAGAAAAGACCGGAGTACAAAGATTTCTTAAAAGTAACTTCTGCCAAATTAAATAATAGACTAAAAGCAGTTGCGGTTATAATTTATATGACTTACTTATTATTCCTGTTCAGAGATTTCCTAGATATCTTTTACTCTTTCAAGGTTTCTTATTTATTTAGAAGTATTCTAGAACTATTGTATTATACCTATGAAGATCATCCGGATTTCTATGGAATTGCAGAGAGTATAGAAAAGATTCACGAGATTATGATCTTTAAAAACAAAGATCCATGCAATAATTTAACTGAATTGATAGAGCTATCTAAAGCTGTTCACAACTTTCCTGTATTTCTTTTTTGTATATTTTATAGGCTGATATCATTAGCTCCGGGAGAGTCATTGTGTTTAAATTAGAAAATATCGTTAAAGACAATTTGATTTGGTCTTTAGTGTTGTTTAGCGACTGTTTGATGATAATGAATAAAACGCGAAGTAGGAAGGACACTTTATGGAATATTGTTATAAGGATGGAGATCAATGAAGTAGAATTATATTATAGCACTGATAATGAAAAACGTAAACAATGTTTTTGATTTTTAGATTTGGCACAACTATTTTTGTTGTTTGGTAAAGTTTTCGATCAGAGAATCTTTGTTTTTCCTATTCATAACAAGTCTATCATTGTATTGAAAGGTTTGATGAAAAGTGATTCTAAAAATGACGTTCCTTTATTTATCCAAATTTTCTATGAAACAAAAGTGACATTTAATGCAAAGAGTATACATAAAATTTACAGAGTTATAGCCGACAAATTGCTGTGTTCCATTATCAAAGATGTTGGATTCTATTTTTATAAAAATTTGGGTTCTTATCTTAATCAAGCAAGAAAGGTAATCACTTATTTTGATTTTAGAGCTTGATTTGCTTTGTATTTGACCCCAGCAAGAAATTTGAACTGTCTAAGTTGCAATCAGCCTTGATCTATGTGATTGTTGATGAATTTCAAGAAGATAATCACATGTATTTTGAATATTTAATTTATTTAGGGTTAATGTGTATGTCAAAAAAGGGTACAGGAAATTTGAGGATCTTATCGAACATAAAAAGATAAATGATTTTAGAACCCTTTATAAAGACTGTAAGATCATATCCTTTTGATTTTTAGTAATTGACTTGAAGTTTAAATTGTTTGATACTTATTCATTGGATCCACATTTGTATGCGATCAAGTTTAGCTTGGAATATAGAACTCAATTGTTGAGAGTAGAAATGATGAATGAAATGAATGAAGTAGAGTATACCAAGCCACTTAGAAGGATAAGTAAATTAGGAGGTAGCATCAAAAGTGCTTTATTGAGCAAAAAATTCTCATCTCTGTTTATAACAAATCCTATGATTACTTTTACTAGTGCCAAAGGCGGCCCAACTAAACAATATGATGAGGTAGTTGAGGAAAAATCTGAATCAACCTTTGACGTCAGCTCTACTGTTCCTTCATTCAATAGTGTTGAAAATATCAGCATACAAAACGTTGTGATTCCTAAAAACAAAAAAGACAGAAAGAAAATATTTGATATTAAATTCGATTAATTTTAAATATTATTAATTAATATTCGACTTTAATATCTTCATATCTAAATTTAATTCTCTAATCCACTTTATAAAATTCTGTTCTTTTGTAATGAATCAAAAACGAGAAGTGATACAGCTATACAAACATGTATCCCTATAAAAGAAGACAATAAAGTTATTATATATAGGAAAGGAATACCCCTTAGGGTTTGACTGGTTCAAAAGCAGACTTAAAACTGTATTTTTAAAGAATAAAGAATTGAGCAAAAAAGAAGATATTGATAATTGTATAAAGAAAGGAAAGTTTGTTTACAAAGAAATAGAGACTCTTTATTATTTAAGAAAATATAGGGAGTTGAGGAAAAGGTATTGAAGTTCAACATTTAAGCTTTTTATGAACATTTTGTTTTAAAGTCTTTTATTATACTGAACGTCGAGTCTTAAACTTCAAAAATGACTTTGATGCTAAAAATTAAAGAGATAATCCTCCGTTAAACCTACGAGATATAGAGTGTATACTCGAATACCCATTTTATAGAATTGGCACTTCAAATGAAGAAATTCCTTTTGAGCACAGACATAGTAAATATACATTTGTTCACAATCGAAATTTTTCTAATTGTCAATTGGTATATTCTTTTGATTTGTAATTAGATCACATTTTCTAGCGTTCAACTAAAGTTATCTTTGTAGAAAAATATAATTTATTCTTTAGGGAATGTTTTTTGTTCGTTAAGAATCTTAGATACTTTAGTCAACACTTCCATATATTTATAAACGCATCTATCTAAACAAACAGATTCACCTTTGGTAAGATCTTGTTCTATATAATTCTTATTGATGCATTTAGATTGACAACTTGTCAATATACGATTACTTAAGTCTTGTACAAATGTAAAGTGCTCATCTACAGCTTTTAAATCTATTTGACTTCCTCCTCCAAATAATCCCATTTTTTCGAATTAAATTTTTTTTGAGCTGAAATCGATTCTGTTGATCAGACCTGAAAAGAGAATTATTCGACTCCCTTTTTGTCTTTGATCTTTTGTAAAGCCACTCATACTTTAAATGTGATCGATTTTTTGTATCTTATTATTTCGTTTACACACTTTTTGTTTAACTGAACCTGTACTAATTTGTGTGGATTTTTTCAAAAGAGGCATCTTAAAACAACGAAGAATTTTCAGCATAAAGTATATACATATAAATATGTATATTTATCATATATCTCATTGAATGCTCATATTTCAATAAAAACATGTTTCTGAATGTAAAATCCCTTTTTATTTGATCGACTTTATTCAACCAAACATAAATGGTTGAGAAACAATGCGCTTGAATAAAGTGCCATATGCAAATAGAAATTTTTTGAAATGAGGATAACAAATATATTATTTTTAAGCTTATATACAAGTTTAAAATGTAACAAAGCCAAGCCACCTACTAACGAAGACATGAAATATATGAAAAGTTTATCAAAACCAGAAAGGATTGCAGTTAATGGAGAGTTTCTAAAGTCAATATTAGTACAAAGAGTAAGTGGCTCAGAGAATAACAAAGTAGTAAGAGATTTTTTAACAACTAAAATGCAATATTTAGGCTGGGAAATAACTCGAGATACTTTTATAGGTGACACTCCTCATGGTCTAATCAATTTTACAAATATTATTGCTACACACAACCCGAATGCAAGGAATAAAGTGGTATTTGCTGCCCATTTTGATTCCAAATATTACAAGCCGCCTAATAAATTTATTGGCGCAATTGACTCTGCTGTACCTTGTGCTTTAATGTTAGATTTGGCCTATAGCTTAACTCCAGATCTAAATAAAAACAAGCATGATACAACTATTCAATTTATATTCTTCGATGGAGAAGAAGCATTTACTGAATGGAGTAGAACTGAATCAACCTATGGCGCCAGACATCTGGCTCAAATTTGGGAGAAATCTCACAACTTAGAAAACATTGAAGTGTTAATCTTATTGGATTTATTAGGCACTAAAGATGGCAAACTTTATAGTTTACAAAGCAAGGGTGATCATTATTTCAAGTTAATGGCAAAGGCGGAAGACAAAATTCTTGAAAGTAGATCGTCTTCAATAACTAGCCTAGATAGAATTTTTATTGATCGACCTTATAATGCTGCTGTTGAAGATGACCATATACCTTTCATGGAGAGAAATGTTACTATTGTCCACTTAATACCGCCTCATTTCCCTTCTGTTTGGCATAAATTTAGCGATAATGCTGATGCTATTTCCCATGAAGTAGTTGACCATTTAAGTTTGGTGTTTAGAACATTTGTATATAACTATTTGTGTATTATACAAAAACGTACTCAATAAATTTTGTGTTTCTTATGATTTTGTTTTTAAAAGCTTTAGTTAAACTTGAATTTGTGGTTTGAAAATTTCATTTTGCAAATCATGAACATCCAAAAGTTCTCTAAACAAACGATTTATGCTCTCTCGACAGGATTAACAGCGACACCTACAGCTATTAGTGTGATTAGAATAAGTGGGTCACTTTCTTTAAATGTAAGCTACAAAATTAAATTTTAGATATTGAACAAATTAACACTAAATAAACATAAACAATTTGTCGACAAAAGATTGACTCTTACTAAATTATATCACCCTTTATCAAAAGAAATACTTGATGAATGCATGGTTGCTTGGCTTCCTAATCCGAAAACATTTACAGGAGAAGATATGATAGAAATACACATTCATGGAGGAAAAGCAACAATTAAGATCGTATTAAATGCTTTAGAAACTATAGATCCAAATTTAAGAATAGCCAATAAAGGTGAGTTTACTAAAAGGTATATTAAATATTCATTTTAGAGCCCTGATGAATAATAAAATGTCACTTATTGAAGCGGAATCTCTTTTGAATTTATTAAAAGCTGATACACAGCAACAAAGGATCATAGCTTTGAAACAAGTTGGAGGAGAACTGAAAAAATTATATCATAAATGGTCAAATAAGATTATTGAAATAAATGCAATCTTAGAAAGTCAAATAGATTTTGGAGATGAAGAAACTATCACAATTGATCAAGCTTTAATTTCAAGTAAATATTTGATATATAATTAATAGCTAAACAAATGACAATGGATTTAATGAATGAGATTAAATATAAATTAGAAAAGAGCATGGAACAATATTATCAATCAAACTTTAATATCAGTATTATTGGTCCTCCTAATTCCGGAAAGTCTAGTTTGGTTAATCTTCTGACAGGGGAAGATGTTTCTATTGTTACTGATATCGAAGGAACCACGAGGGACATAATAAAATGCAAATGGTGTCTACCGAACTGTAATGAATTGGAAGTTACATTAATCGATACTGCAGGGCTAAGAAATGACATTGATTTAAAAAAGAATCCCCACCTACAACCAGAGATTATTGGTATAAAAAAGAGTAAAGATTCTTTATATACTAGCCACTTAGTCATATTAATGTTTAATGCCAAGATCATATTAGATAAGTTATCTACTTTTAATTGCAATCTTCCTCCTTATCTTTCTCATAACAATAACACGAAATATCTTGTTATATTCAATCATATGGACAGGCTTGATGAGAATGAATTAGTAAGATTCCACCAAATTATAGACAATGACAATGATAGGTTACAACATTTTCTAAAGCAATATTGTATGAAACATAATTTAGATATTATACCTAATTTATGTAAAGAAGATTATTCTTTTTTGTCGTGTAAAACTAAAGATGGCATCGAAGAAACAATCAATAAAGTTCAGAAGATTATAGAGCCGCTGACTAAGAATCAAGATTCTTTACTAATTACACACAATAGACATAGAAACCATTTAGAACAATGTATTCATAATTTGGTGTTATTTTTGAATGGGAATTCTAATGATTTAGCGATTTTATCTTATTTTATTGTCGAAGCAGGCAAACAAATCAATCAAATAACTAACGATGTCAATAATGAAAAGATTCTCGATTTTTTATTTGGAAAGTTCTGTATTGGAAAATAGAATTTATTAAAAATACAAATTTATACAAGCTAATTTCGATCTGACCATTTATTCATTTCATTTAAGTAGTTTATAGAAGACGACAAGATTACTGACCAATGCTGAGATTCATGCTTCGTTCTGGCCAAAAAGAAGAAGCGAGTAGATTCACCGATTTTAAAATGCCCAAACCAATTCCAAGGCCAAATTTTACTATGTCGAAATTGTAGCATTCTAAAAAATTGTATAAATATATTTCTTATATTAAGCGAATCTTCGATTTTTGCGGGGAAAGAGCCAGCTAAATGCGATTTCCATACACTGAAGAGGTTATCAACTTCTTTGTACTCTGAAATATAATTATCTGAATGTAATTGGTATACATGGTCATTCTTTTCATGTTTAGAAGAATCTAAAACAAAATTAAAATATGTATAGCAATTCTGTAAAGGGACTGATCCATTGTAATAACTTCTTTTGCGAGGATGTAAAAATTCAATAGATGTAACATTACAATTATGAGGAAGAGGAGGTCTTCCATTATTGTAATTCAAAGCTATACTTTGAAAGTCTAAACAGGAATTTGTTGATTCAAAAAAGTGTAAAGAATCAAACGTAGCTACCACATGGCATTGCCTATAAGAAGTACTGTTTTCATCTTTTACAAATAAATTTGATGATTTCTAAAAAATTAACATGAAAAATACCAAAACAGGTGTTCTATGCTTATCAATAAAATAATTCCACAAGAAAGGGTCGATTAATAATGAATTATTTGCCCATTTGATTCGTTCTGTTCCTTCCGGTTTTGTTAAATCATTTTTGGCTATTTCAATATTCATTTTAGATATCTTGAATGAATTATTTAAATTAAAACTGGTCCAGTTTTTCCAAAAATTAGACAGATTTTCTAGTCTTTCTACCCATTCATTCATAGAATCAATACTCCAAGCCTAAATATTAAATTTTGGTTATTTACTTCTAAAACTATTTTGAAGTTGTGTGGAAAGTATATTTCGAACATCGGATGTTCTTGTGCATCTGGGTTGATTAAATTAGTTCTTTTTATATCTATTATTTCTCTTAGATCGATGAACCCATCTGCATACTTCCATAATTCTAAATCGAAATGGTTTCTCGGATCTTCAATATGTTTGTTCTTAGCTATATTGAAGAAACTCCGATCAAATGGTGATATTTCACAAAAAGGAACGGTGTCTTTTGGTGGTATATTAACTTTAGGATTCAAGGAAGAGTTGTTGGTATAAGAAAGATGAGTTGCAAAGCTTGAGAAGTAATAAGGCTTGCCTCTAACAAGATATCTTGACTTAAGCCTAAATATTTTATTATTCTGCTGTTTGAAGAATCCCTTGAATATCAAATGACCTTCAATACAAGAAGGCACATTTCCGGGATCTTCTATATTTAAATTTATTTTGTTTACATCATGTTTTCTCTCTCTTAATTGAAGTTGATAAATTCCTTCTATAAATTGAGGACAAACGACTAACGCATTTTCCGATTCTTTTTCACTTTCATTTACCCACTCTAATGAATCCATATATTTCCAACAAATTCCTATATCGTTGTTTTCTATCCAATCTTTCACATTAGCAGAGAACTCTGGATTTTCCATCAAAGCATGCATAACAGTGTCTTTCAACTCAAAAATAGTCATAGATTCGCTTGAAATGAATATTTTTATATTTGTACTGAATTCTGGTATATGTACAACTATATTATCTGGTACTTCCTTTTGATTCATTAGTCTACTTCGTAAAGTTAGATACCAACTTTTTGCTATTTTTGTATTTGGGAAACTTAAAATGTAGCTGGTTATTTGATCTGACTCATACATTATAGATAAAGCTAACTTGTAATCTAAGGGTTGGTATATAGCCAAAAATAGGTTATTATTGATAGGTATTTCAAATTTCTTTTTACTCTAAAAATGAAAAATCCAAGAAATTACCCTCGAATAAAACTCTAATTTTGAAATTTGTAATCTTATTTTGAATTCTCTCCATCCATAATATTTTCTTTTGACTTCATTTAATACCACTTCATTGTAATCGTTCTTGTGTAAATCTATTCTGTTTGCAATTTCGATTCTTACCAAGACTCTGGTCTCCATAGGAGACTCAATATTGTATGTAAGATCTATCTTTGTAAAGCTAGAGATGGGATTATTTTCTTCTGAGGCATTTCTAAAAATAAGTGCAGAATGAAATACATATTTTTCAAAGAAAGATTAGACAATTCTTTGGAAGAGTTCTTATCTTTTAACCAACTGTCTTTATTGTACCAATTTTCTATCAATGGTCCTATCAGAATCTTCTTTCTTTCTTTCATGTATTAAGATTTTACTATTTGAGTGTTTATTTAAGTTTCCAATATGGAAAGATCGCTGAATCGAATTAATGTAGATTAGAAACTCAGAAAATCAATATCGACGAAGATAAAGAGTCTACTTTATTGTTTATTTTATAGATCACAAATATAACACAAATGTATCGATCTTCCGCCTAATTCCTAAAATGGTAGCAGATATTTCGGAATAATTGATTTAGACTTTAAATGGCTAGTAAAATTAATCAATAAAATTTTAATGAGCTACCCTTGATTTTCATGGTTGATCAAATAAATAATTTGCATACACTTTACCATTCGTTTGAGTCCATGTCTATATAAAAATCAAATACATTTCAAACAATGACTAAATCAACATACATGTTTCAATGTGTATTAAGTTCAACATGATACCATAATGCCAGCTGAATCGAGAATTTGATTCGAAAAATTGTTAAATCATGGAAAAGCCTTTACCACACCTCTATGAACAAACGTCACAATATAATAATTGGTATTTCCAAAAAGAAGAGTTAGATAAAATAAGACTCGATTATCATGAGCAGCACGTAAAGAATGTTATAGAGAATATTGTAGAAGAGGCAGTAATATAACATTATTTTATCTCAAGATTTGTAAAGCTAATGAAGAAGGTAAAGGTGAAGCAGAAATAGATAGGATAAGAAACAGAGTCCAAGTTAATACTATAAATATCGATGATAAAATTAATATCTGTCATTTTTATGAAACTAAAATTAGAGATCTTAGCGGCATGTTCAACTTTAATAAACAGGTCAAAGTAAATTATATAAAATCGGTAACATTTATAAAGGCTACAGCAATTATATATATGAAAAGATTTTACTTATATAATTCTGTAATGGACTATCCACCTAAAAACGTAATGTAATTTAATACATTTTATTCATTTTAAAAGGTTGACTTGTCTGTTCCTGGCAACAAAAACAGAGAGTTCATTTATATCCATAGATGATTTTATAAAAAAGATCAAAAAGCTTGAGGCTTCTACTATTATTGATTTGGAATTTTTGGTTAGCGATGCAATCAAATTTAACTATGCGATACATCATCCATATAGACCTCTGTATGGTATATTTTTAGATATTCAAGTTTTTATGTTTTAATCTTTAGAGAATGATCAATAATAATGCTTTAATAGTAAAAACGTTTGAAGAGGCAACTTTGATTTTGGACAAGATACCCTATACAGATTTATACTTCTTGTACTTTCCATCTCAATTGGCCTTTACTTCTTTCAAAATAGCCTCTATCAAAACTGGATGTGAGTTTGATAAGTAATAAAAAAAATTATATCTTAGGTACATCGAACTCATAACTTCAAACGACCGGGAAAAGGTGGATATTTTGAATAAGGTTTTTAATGAAATCAAACTCATCATCGAAAACTATCAGCCTGTAAAAATAGAGGTTGCAAAAGATATCGATAAAAGATTAAATCTGTGTAAGAATCCTGAAAAAATACATACCACTTTATTGTAATCGACCATTTTATCATGTTTTAGATTTCAGAAAAGAAAAAGAGAATTAGAGACCGAAAAGGAAAGAAAGAAAAGGACAAAGATCGAGAAGCTTAAAGAAAGACATGAGAATATATTTTCTTGAATTTCAATTAACTACTTTTTTAAATTATTATTTTAATATTCAAAGATCACTGAAAAGCTTCGAACTCAAAATACTTCCTTCTAAAAGCTTTTCGTCAAAGAAATGCCTGGTAAAGTTAAATTTTTGCTCGTAAATCTCAAAAGAACCTTCATTAATAGTATCAGCCCAGCTCGACACAGAGAATGTAAACTAATTATGATCAAATTAAGTGATTACACAAAGATCATCAGGTCTAATAGCTTTATCATAAAGAGCTGTTTGTATTGCTTCATCCAACAAACCAGGGTATCGATATAAATATTCTACGATGCCAAACCAAGCTTTGAACGGAGGAGTTTGGCAAACTTGATGATCGTAAGGGTTGATTTTCGATTGATACCAACAATCAACCTTGAAAATTAATTTGTAATATAACCATTGAAATCAAAGATAAATGAGAATTCTTTTTATAATCTATTTTATCTGGTTGCGTCAACCCAAATTTATCAAGTTTATTTTCATCTTCCAAAATCATTGGATAGACAGAGTTATGTTTTAAAAATCTTAGCCCAAAAACATATTCACCTGCCTACACGTTTAATCGATTTGTATACTTTGTAAACTCTTTCTTTAAATTCCTCTTCTTTTTCTTGGATCATGAGTTGAAATAGTTCTAAAACAGAGTTTGAATATTGGTTTGAGAATTTCTTTGCAGAAGGATTCAAAATAGCCAACCCTAGAGTAATTAAAGGACTCATATATACCTGCATATACATGCCATTTGTTTGAAAATATTCTTAAGGTTATATTTACTTTAACATTATCGATACCTCCTACATAAGAAGGATTATTCCACTATAATTAAGCTCAAATGACAATACAGGATAACTGTTTCGCTTTCTCCAAGCAGTGCCCATGCTAATAAAAGCCAAATGTGTTATGGCTTGTGTAATAGAAGTCATTCTTTTTAAAATTAATATGGTTATTTACGAATCATGTTCTTCATAAGTTAGATATACGATTTTAGATTTTAGAGATTCTAAGATTCGAACCACAAGCTCAAATGCTTCTTTTGTTGATCTATAATTTATAATAGCCTATCATTTAAACAATAATATTCTTACTAGAGGTTGGCTCTTGGGGTCAACTTGAGGCCCATGCATTGAATGACAAGTTATAATGTGCACATCTTTTGGTAAATGCTTCTCAAAAACTTTTATTTCAGGTGTTTTAACTGAAGTCTAACCAATTGATAAACACAAAATACTTGACCAGAAACTATAGAACATAGTTTTGTAGCTTACTATAAAAAAAATAATGTTACCAGGTCCACATTGTTGAACAACTTTTTCTAAATTCTCGGCTTCTACTGAGTATATAATATAATCACATAGTCTAGATAATTCAATACCATCTTTTAGTATTTTAATTCCTGTACCTATAAGATTTATAAACAATATGTAGACTTTCGAAGCGTTTTCTTAAAACATCGTAATTACAAGGTAAATCGCATATATAGACGCTAGGAAATAAGTAAACCAGAATAAACCTTTTCCATCCATCTTTATAAAATGAATTGGCATATAAGCAGCCCATATCTCCAGCCCCTATTATTCCAATCTTTATATTATCTTTTTCTGAGTTCATTTAAACAAAAATTTTGACACGTTGGCAGATGTATAAAAAGTTCACAATCATAAAATCATTCTATGAGTCGAAGTTAATTTCAAAGCCTCTATATTCTATAAATATTTATGATTTTCACTGTAAAACTTCCAAAACTTGTACACTGCCCGTCAAAAGTGATTCAGTGTTTGGAAAATTCGAACTTAAATGGGACAAAATTTTCTTACATAATTCTATTCTAATTGGTCGAGGAATTTTAGTTTCTTGAATACATAAAATAGTAAGAATGAAAATAAATTTATGTATTTATCAACTTTACTATCCATAAAATATCTCTTAGCTGTATTTCTTGCCATTTTAATTGCTTCCTCAACCAATTTTCACTATGATGCACTAATATGAAAGAATTATAACCGAGACTTCAAAAATTTTGTGCCAAATGGTAATTCATGAATAAGTAAGACTTTGAGCAAGCCAATACTCATATTGTAGATAGATACAGTCTTTGTCTATAACATATCAAAATATTATAGATAATTTTAAATATTGATAGAGATATAATTACTCAAAGTTGAAAGTAGGTGATTCAGTGTTTTGTCGACTTTTTTAAAAAATGAAAAATCAATAGATTCTGTGCCCGCCCTTGGTTTTTCTGATCTGTTCGTGTCTTCTAGGCATTGAAATAACAAGCTTAAGACATATTTAAGCTGAAATATTGTTCCATAGATCTTGAATTCTCTCCCAAAGTTCATCTTTGTCTTTACATGGTGGTCGAATTTTTAGCTCTCTTTTCATATGATTCCATAGATGCTCAATTGGGTTAAGGTCAGGAGATTGTGCAGACCATCTCATTACCTTTATTTCGTTTCTTTTGAACAATTTTTTATACTTGAAGCGGTATGAGAGGACGCATTATCATTTTGAAAGACAATTTTAGAAAACTAGTTCGGTATGTTCAGTTAACATATGTAGTCGAGCAGTACCAGAATACTCACATATATCTCAACATTAACACTGCCATCAATTCTACAAAGATACAAAACACCTGATGAAAGCATACATCCCAAACCATAATTGATCCACCGCCGAGTTTTTTGATTGAGTAATATTGTGATCTCTGAGTGGTTCCCAGATTTTTCTGAAAGTTCTATCACGTCCATCAGATCCCTCTAGATTTACTTTAGTCTCATCTGACCATATAACCATATCCCAGTCCTTATTTTCTCAATTTCTGTGTGTTTTTTCAAATTCTTATCTTGCTCGATGATGAGATTTTTTTAATTGTGGGCATTTCTTTTTGTATCTAGATACGATGTTGCTACGTTTNTTTAGTCTCATCTGACCATATAACCATATCCCAGTCCTTATTTTCTCAATTTCTGTGTGTTTTTTCAAATTCTTATCTTGCTCGATGATGAGATTTTTTTAATTGTGGGCATTTCTTTTTGTATCTAGATACGATGTTGCTACGTTTTAATATGCGCAGTATAGTACTCGAAGAGGCGGATATTACTGCATAGGTCTTAAGTTCTCGCTGTATTTCTGTAGAGGTGGAGCATTTACCACTTGTTGCTAATCTTCCAATATATTTTTCATCATACTTATCTAAGACCCAAGGATGACATATTATAGGCTCTGGAATATTTTTTTCAACTCTATTTATTACTCTGGACACTGTTGCTTGTGAAACTCCAACAATTTCAGCTATTTTTCTTGAAGATTTTCCATTTAAAGCAAGTTCATTAATTCTTGTTTCAATTTTCTTCAATGTTCTTCTTGTCATACCAAATAAGCCTTAATAGCTTCTGCTAAGGATTTGAAATAAAAATGAACACTTTTGCCGTATCTTAGAATATTCTAGAATGAAAATTTTGTAAATTTAAAAAATTCGACAAAACACAGAATCACCTACTTTCAAGTTTGAGCAATCATATCTCTATCAATATTTAAAATTATCTATAATATTTTTAATGTTATAGACAAAGACTGTATCTATCTACCATATGAGTATTGGCTTGCTTGAAGTCTTACTCATTCATGAATTACCATTTAAGTTCGAATTTCCCAAACACTGAATCACTTTTGACGGGCAGTGTATTTATAACAACATAATACTGGTTCTTTTTCTACTAATCCAATCTTAGAACGTCATGAGTTTACGTTTATTTTGCTTAATTTTTTGCCATCGGCCTTAATCTTGCCTGTAAGAGGTTCGTAAAATCTCAAAATCAACTTGATGATACTACTTTTACTGCCACCACTTGGGCCTACAATAGCAACATGTTTTCCTTGAGGTATCTTGATATCGACTCCAGTAAGTGTTAGAGGATCTGGTCTGGCTGGATAGGAGAAACTTATATCATTGAATTCGATACAGCTATAAAAACCTTTCAATTCAATACCTCCATCAACATCATCTTCTGATGTAATTAATAACTCGTTGATCTTATTTAAAGATTTAAATCCTTTGTTGAGTATCATATATCTGATTGTGATATTTCCTACAGAAGTGAATGCGGTTAATAAATTTATTAACACTCGTATTAGATCTATTAAATTGTATTCTTCGTCTAATATCAGGAATGTAGAAATATAACAAGCTAATGCAAATCCAAAGTAAATATAAAAGAAAATTCTACCAAACATGACACCAATAATAGTAGAATTACTATGACGAAGTTGATAACGTTGGATCTCATGTTTTATAGTATTGAATGATAATACTGTCTTGATGTTATATAATACTTCTTCAGTCAGTTTTTTGCATTGGCTTTCTTTTTCAACACTTTTAAACTTTTTTGAGCAGAACCACAAGAACGCCAATAAAATTGGAAGACAATCTAATACAATAGACGTTAATAGCCAGGCGGAATATAAGGACATCGTTATAGAAACTAAGCCTTGTATTAGTAATTAGATTAAGTCACCTAAATTATCTCCCATGGAATTTCTAATTCATCTATCTTTTTCTCAAAATCATATTCATTTCGAGCATCAAACCAGCTTAATTCTTTATTGATAACCACTTCGTAAGAGAGTAGTCTCAATTTCTTTGTATAAAATTCTGAAAACGAAATCCAAAAAGTTGATTTCAAGAAAGTAGTACCCACTGTATAGATACACTAATAACAAACAGCTTTGTTTGTTATTATAATCTAATTCTTCATTCGCTCTTTGGCTATCTATCATATATAAGACCGGATAACTTGTCAGGTTATTTACATTACCTATGCATATGTTCATTAATGGTCTTGCTAGCCGTTGTAAAATGTAAAATGGGAGACCTAATAAAATAAGATTTATTTCTTTCTTTTCAAAGTTTTTCGTTGAGATTTCTAGTAGCTTTTCGTATTTCATTTAATTTTTGATAAGCTCTAAATTTTATGAAATGAATATTTTTGGTAAAATTTCATAAATGCGAAAGTGATTTTTGCATATAAATGAGTTTGATCAAATCATAGCTCTAACGCAAGGTTGTGGAAGAAACAATAGGATATTTTCTCAGTTTAAGGATTGCTGAAAGAAGTCATGATTAGGCATTTCTTCAATAAAGGACCCCCTTATAGGCCTATTATTAGGGCGTTCTGCGCAAAGAGGGACTTGAATTTTGTTTAATTACGCCTTTAATAATATACTAATAATACCAAGGCTTTTAAATTAGTTTATATAGACTACATGCTTTATTTATAAATAATTATATTTTAAATATTATCATGAATAGCTTGCAAAAATTAAAAGATTCAATTTCAAATAAAGAACAGCGGATTTTCATCAAATTTGGCGTAATCCTGGGACACAGTTCTGGGATAATTCATAAAGAATTAGTTGAATCAGTTGGAAATAGTGCATATAAACTAAATACAGTCAAGACTTTAGTTACTAAGCTTAAGAGAGGCTATAATCTGGTCAAAGATATAAGTGAAGGTGATACAAGTGATGTCTCGAAAAAAGAAAATGTAATAGATAAAAATAAAGAATTTTTGGCTCAAACTAGAACATGGTCTTGCCTCGAATTTTTATGCGGGTAAATTGTAGTAAAACAACAGTATTTCGATATTTAACAGAAGATTTACAATGAAAAAATTATTAAGTAAATGGGTTCCTCATTTTCTCACGGATGAACAAAGAGAACTTAGAGTGTTAGCATGTAAAACCAATATGCAACTCTTATCGAGACAAAATAACTTAATAAATCGAACATTGGCAATAGATGAAACTTGGGTGTCTTTATACATGCAACCCCAACGTGACCAGATTCGATCATGGAGAAATAAGAATGAAGACCCACCTGAATTTGTATTTCAATCTAAATATGAATGAGAATGCTAATACTAGCAATGGATTTTCAAGGTGTTACTTATTGGAAGCTCTATGCTCCTAAAAAGACTCTAACTTCAGATGTCTATAAAAACTTCCTAGTTGAATTATTAGACAAATGGTTACCTGATAAGAAACTCAAGGTACCTATAATATTACATGATAATGCTAAGCCGCATAAATCAAGTCTTATAAAGCAGTATTTTATTGGTGAAAATATTCGGGTTTGGGATCATCCTCCCTATACCCCTGATATTAACCCACCTGATTTCAATTGTTTTGGGCAATTAAAGAGAAAGTTAAAGGAAAACATTTATGATGATTAGCATGAACTAGAAATTCAGCTAGAAAGTGCAATTCAGGAGCTTGAGGTTAAAGGTTTTATGAATGGTATCCAGAAGTTACCCGAAAGATGGAGAAGTGTAATAGATTCAGAAAGTTCGTATCTATAAACATACTAATTTTAAACTTTATATCTTAAATAGTAAATTATTCATTTAAATTTTATCGAGTGTCTCTTTGCTCGGAACGCCCTAATATTTTGGATTGACACAAAAATATTACTTTATGAACAAATGGAATTTTTTGCATACCCCTGTAACCTTAATTTCCTTTTTGGTCGGAGTTTTTGCATTATTGAATACTGAGGACATAATAGTGTTTGCAGCGTATAGATTTCTACTTATTTTCATTTACTTGCGATTGATATTGAAGTTTGATAGTTTGAATCATTTATTCCAGATATTAACGTAATATTTAATTAATTAAGTTTTAGTGCAAGCATTCAAAATATCACAAGACTTTTGTTCGTTTGGATCGTGTTGTACTTTATATACTCTATACAATTTCTATCATTCTTTGGTAAAACCAGAATAGGAATAGTTACAGACGAAAGGTATTCAACTTTTAAAAATGGGATCAGGATTATTGCACAGCTTGCTAGATTTTACCTAATGAAAATTGGAATCTAATAATGCATGATTTAATAGTTGAATCGCCCAGTTGCGTGGAAGGGCAAGATTGTGGAAAACCTATCGCTTTACTCCTCCTATTTGGCTCTTTTAGTGTAGCATCTATTTTGATATTTCTAATAAGGTGATAAGTCTTCTTGTAGACATTTTTCGTATTATTACGCCGTTTTATGCAAAAAGTTAAGCGAAGTTTAATTAATAATAAATATGCAAATTAATTTCTAGTACCAAGATTTATATATAATATTTTCTATAAATTAAGCTTTATTTTTAAAACATATTTGTTTAAATTACTATAATGGATAACTTACAAAAATTCAATAACCGATAAAGAACAACGTGTATTTATCAAATTTGGAGTAATTCTAGGCTACAGTTCGGGAATAATACACAAAGAATTGGTTGAACCGATAGGAGACAAGACCTATAAATATAATACAGTGAAAATATGGTTTCTAAGTTTAATAAGGGCCAAAATTGCGTTGAAGACACTAGAGGAGGCGATACAAGCAATCATTTAATAAAAGAAAATACAATTGAGAAAATTAAAGAATAACTTGCTCAAAGTAGAGCCTGGTCGTGCCTCGAACTTTCCATGTTAGTAAATTGTAGCAAAGCTACTGTTTATCGGTATTTAACAGAAGATTTACAAATGAAGAAATTATTGAGCAAATGGGTTCCTCATTTTCTCACACAGGAACAAAGAGAACATAAAGTATTAGCATGTAGATATAATTTGGAGCAGTTATCATAACAAAAACCCTAATGAACAGAACATTGGCTATAGATGAAACTTAGCTTACTTTATATATGCAACCTCAGCGTGACCAGTCTCGATTTTGGAGCACTAAGGACGAAATACCGCCACAACTTGTAGTACAATCAAACTATCAGAGAAAAATAATGCTTATACTAGCAATGGATTATAATAGTGTTGCATATTGGAAGCTTTGTGCACCTAAAGAGACGGTAACTTCAGAAGTCTATATTGGCTTTATTAATGAAGTTTTACTAAAAGGGCTACCTGACAAAAAATTCAAGTATCCTATGGTTTTACAGGATAATGCAAGACCTCATAAATCAAAGCTTGTAATGGATTTCCTTGATGATAAAAAAATCCGCACTTGGTATCATTCTCCATATAGTCCGGATATAAGTCCACCTGATTTTAATTGTTTTGGTAAATCAAAGAGGAAGTTAAGAGAAAATGATTATGACAATTGGGAAGATTTGGAATTAAAACTAGAGAGTATTATCCAGGAACTTAATATAAAGGGTCATATGAATGGCATTCAGCAGCTAGCTGAAAGATGGAGCGATGTAATAAAAGTAGAAGGTTCACATATATAAACTACAAAGTTTCATCTTTTTATATCTCATAATAAACTTTTTATTTAAATTTTTTCCTTTACCTCTTTGCGTGAAACGGCGTAATATTATGTTATTACTGACGACGACGAGCCGAGTAATAGACTAGTTATATCAAGAGACTCTATAAGAAGATTCAAGGCTGCTTGGACAGTATTTGACAAAGAGAGGACAGGCTATTTGCGTACAGAATATTTGATTCCATTCTTTAGGTTATTTTCATTTGTTTATTTTTAGATACTCGAAGAGCCGTTTAAATCGAGAATGTATGCAGATTTTCCATTAGAAATGATAGCAGCTACTGCTAACTTTGAAAAAGATACTTACGCACTTAAAAGAAATGAATCAAATTATACGAGAGATCGGTTTAAAAACATTGAACAAAATAAACTGCAGTCAAAGATCATCAATCACTGATAGGTGTCATGGATTCGAAAAAGATAAATGGATCAAAATTTCTATTCAATGCTATTTATAATGTAATGAATTTTATTGGTTTTTAGGAATCCTTTTATTATGCATCGAAAATACGCACATATCTTTTCAAAATGTTACTGTTACTATCCAGACACTTTTTAATTGACATGTATCTGTCTTAACAGTAATTCTGTTTTTAATATTTTAGGATCGATGAAAAGTTATATTCTGATATTAAAGATAAAGCGGTATCCAATTTTAATTCAGAAAAGATCAAAAATGGATTTTATTATTTATATTAAGAAAGCATTTTAGAACATACTTGAAGAATAAAGGACTGGAATGGTTATATGTAAAGAATCAAAAGATGATGAATCACTTGGAGAATTACATAAAGAATCCTTTTATTTTTCAGAAAGTGAACAGAGGACTTTCAAGGACTCTATTTTGTATATATTTTTATTTAACTCTTTTAGAAAAACAAACCAAGTTTATTGAGGTAATCTAGTGATATAGGAAAGAATGATGCTAAGATGATATTGAAAACTTTGAAATCATTCAAATAGTCTGGATTTGATGATTATCTCAAGGATACAGATGAATAGTTAGGCATTAAAATAGATATAAAAATGTATCAGATTCATAAAAAATAAATACATATTTAAATATAAAATATTTGCGTGTAAGCTTTAGATTTTATTACTATAAAATCATTTTCAATTTTACGCCTAACCCCCCTAGAAACAAAATTCTGATGAGAACATCAACAAGCATAAACTTTTCAAAAGATATTAACCCTGTTCTTAGTTGGTCTGAGAAAGATGTAATTAATTGGGTGACAGATAATGAATATTCAGAATATGAAGAGAATTTTTTAAAGAATGACATTAATGGAGAAGTTTTATTAGAATTAAATGACTATCTTTTGAAAGAAATGGGTATAGATAATTTATTTATAAGAATACGTATTTTAAATGACATAAATAGACTAAAATATTTATATACGGCTCCAAGCTCTCCTAAGTATAATCCAATGCCCCGTACTCCAGCTTTAACCTCTTCCAATCATTCATTCTTTTCTAATAAGAATAAAGTAATACTTTATTTTATTTTTAGGACAACGAAAAGAGATTATCTGGTTTACATTCGGATGGTAATAGGTATAGATACGTAGAACAGCACGCCAGTTTTTATAAGCCTCAAATAAGTCCTAATTTAATGCAAGAAGTATCATATAAAATGATATTTTAGTCAAGCTCTGCTATAATGAATTTACTATCTGTTAGACAGGTATATAATTAACTAATTTATGTCATAGAATTGCGTCAAAGTTTTTGGAGATGATGGCCAAACTAGAATAATAGACATTCAAGGCGCTGATGATGCATATTCTATCTTAACAAAGATCCTTTATAAATTTGGGATAAACGAGCCTGCAGATAAATATGCTATATTTATCAATAAAGGAGAGAATGGTAACCACAAGTTTTAATATTTTTAGCTCAGTGCTTGACAGATGAAGAGTTAGTTGATATTTGCTTGAATAACAAATCTGAAAAGAGTAAGTTTATTCTAAGAAAGAAGCACCAAATTATGAATCATGAATATTTCAAGAAATTGAGGAATAGACAACACCACAATAGGAACACTTCCAAATCTCCGCTTTTACCTGCTGCTTCTGTCTCTAGCATAAGTCCAAG
This sequence comes from Holacanthella duospinosa, assembly GCA_002738285.1. NCBI lineage: Eukaryota > Metazoa > Arthropoda > Collembola > Poduromorpha > Neanuridae > Holacanthella > Holacanthella duospinosa. Next base: position 100,809 of record NIPM01000503.1, read on the forward strand.
TTTTAAGTCTTCAAATAAGTTCGATGTGGATGATTTTGGAACTTTAGACAAGCCATTAATATCACCTGGAGGAGGTATCGTGAACAAAAAAGTAGACTTACAAAGAGAAAAACTAAACAAATTTTTCGGAAAAAGACCGCCATCTGAATTAATCAGCAATAATTTGGAAAGATTTTTCCCAATCAATGCCTCCACTTCTTCTTCTGCGTCAATAGCACCTTCTATTGCACCTTCATTAGTCAAAGAAAAGGGATCAGTGCCGGACTTAGCACATAAATATAAACCAGAGCTTGATGATGTCTCAAAAGAAAATAATTCCGAATCAGAAGCTAAAGATGCCAAACCTAATGAAGAGAAGAAGAGGTCTAGAAAGAGATCTAGTTTACAAAAACTTGTTAGTGAAGAAAGAAGTAAATTGGAAGGAAGTAAATATATTTTTTATGAATATGTTTAGATTCTGATCAAAAATGGTATAAAGGCGCTCTTATCGGATCTGGTTCATTTGGAAACGTTTATTTGGGATTGAATAGGGTTAATGGCGAATTAATGGCAGTAAAACAGGTTGAGCTCCCTCCATCAGAGGTAGACTCCAGAAACAATAAGCAGAAGTTTATGGTAATTTGCGAACCAAATAACATTTAGCTTGATGCATTACAAAGAGAAATTGATTTATTGAAAGAATTGAATCATAAAAATATAGTGCGATACATAGGATCTCAAGTAGATTCTACTCATTTGAACATTTTATTGGAATATATACCAGGAGGATCTGTTGCTGGATTATTGCAAGATTACGGTCCTTTTGAAGAACCTTTGATCAAAAAGTTCACGTTTCAGATTTTGGAAGGATTGCTTTATCTTCATAACAAGAAGATTATTCATCGTGATATCAAAGGAGCTAATGTTTTGGTCGATAATAAGGGTAAAATCAAAATTACAGATTTTGGAATATCTCAAAAGGTTCAAGAAGGTTTGCATTTACATTTATAAATTATTTAGGTGTACTTTCTACTCTCACTAATCAACCGACTTCTTTACAAGGATCTGTATTTTGGTATTCCATTTTTTAAATTCTTAAGGATGGCACCAGAAGTAATCAAAAACACACAATATACCTTCAAAGCTGATATATGGTAAACTTTTATGCTAATTCGTAATCTAGGGGATTGGGTTGTTTGGTCGTTGAAATGCTTATTGGGGATCATCCATTTCCGAATTATACACAAATGCAAGCCATTTTTAAAGTTTTTCTAGTTTCTAATCATTGTTTAGATTGGATCATTAGCATCACCAGAAATCCCACCTAATAGCTCCGATCTTTTGAAAGACTTTTTGTCGCAGACATTTATCATGTTTTAATTTGATTTAATTTTTCTAGAAATTATCAAGATCGATCATCTACTGAAAAATTGATGGAGCATCCTTTCCTATTTTCTAAATAATTTATTTATTTTATAATAAAAACTTGTAGTATTTATCTGTTTACAGTTACATCTTTTAACTTTTTATAGTTCTCACATTTAAACAAAGATGAGATTAGTTAGTTTTGTGAATCGATATGACTTTCATATAAAGTTTATATCAATATCAGCATCATTTTACAGGGCTACCACTAATTATAAAAAAATTATTACTAATTCAAAAGAAATTATTTTTAGTTATAAAAAAATTATTAGCCATTAAAGGAAAATATTAAATACAGGTCTACCACTATTTATATTTTCCTTATAATGGCCAATAATTTTTTATAACCAGAAATAATTTTTTTATAATTAGTGGTTGCCCTGTAAGTAAAATGAAAGTAAAGCTGAGGAAAATTCTAAAAATTGATTGTAATCTCAATTTCCTGAAATCAAAAATTCCATCTAAATTACTAAGTGCATTCGATATATGCGATAATGGCATAATTGTGAAAAGCATTATAACATTCAATATATTCTAAAATCTATTCAAAAAATTTAAAATGAGAGTCTAACATTGCCCAAACAGGATGGCATGGAACTGAATCGATAGATGGTCCACTAAATAGCTGCACAAAAATGAAAATAAAATATCTCGATAAATGAAAAACTGCGAAATTTTATTTATTATTTAATTGATTGATGCATATTAAAATACATACTTTACAGATTTTTTGCTGATGTTTTATTAAAGTTATACAATTATTTATCTAAGGTATCAAGTTGGCCAAATTCCTGTTTCATTCCCTACTTTTCTTTAAGTTCTACTCAAAATTTACTTGAATCGATTCAAAATTTTACGGTATTCATATATTTATAATACTTTCTTTCACAAATAAATCAAAGCATCGAGTTCTTCTTTATTTGCGTAAAATTTGGTGAACTTTCCAATTTTGCAGCAAATTGGATTTGATTAGCTAAAAAATGATGCACACTATTTTAGAAATAAATATAAATGGAAAGATGCCAAAATTTCAAAAAGTAACTATTATCATACTTATAATTAATCTATTATAAATACTATGTCCATTAATTATTCCTCTGTCCAGATATTGTCCTTTTATAAAAGACTGGAATATTTCCAAATTTGGCATTTGACTTTCAAGTTACACTATTTTATAAAACAGTAAATATGATGGTAATATCATATAATATTGGATATCTTTATTATCACAATATCTTCGTATTAACAATTGATCGCCATTAGCATTGGCATAATTTCATTGTCGATTTTGGGTCTTTTTCTCGACCATTTTTTGCAAACAAAATGACATACAAATTTTGATATGCATTTATACTCTTTTGCGTACTTGAAAATATTCATGATGCACTTGTATTTATACCAGGTTTATTAAATTTTATTTTAGATATGGCTTTCTTTAAAAATGTTGTTTGCGCTTTTCGTAAAGCAGCTCAAAATGCCACCATAATCTTAAATAGGACATTTTAAGATCAGACTAATAGTGATATTATTGTAACCCAGTTTAAAAGAATGTTTATATACTTTAATAGCATCGTATATTGCGCTTTTCTTTATATCTTGAATTACAAAACCATCAATCGTAATTGTATTAGTAAAATTTGCTTGATTTCCAAAAAAGGAAATCGCCTCTTTTGGATGCAACTCATTTTTGCCCTATTAGCATGGATAAAATGTTTATTAGAAAAATTAAATTATATAGTAAATATTTATTGAAGTTAAATTAAAGCAGCATTTTATATTAAATAGTAGTGGAAATGCTTATGATAATTTGTGCGCCTATTTAGAAGAAATTTTTTGAAGAAAACTAAATATTTTGGTTGAAATAAAAAATATATGTATTATTTGGTTGATAAATACAGTATCTCACAAAAAAATTGGACAACAATATTTTATATGATTGTGAAGCCGTATTTTTATACAAATAAAAGAAAAAATATTATATTTATATAAAATATCTTAATTATATTATACGATTTTTTTCAAAAATTATCAATTATAATAGAATAATCAACAAAATAATTTATTAGGCGTTACACAAAAAATGGGACAAAATATCACTAATACTTTGAATATCTTCCATTTGCTTTCATAACTTCAACAACACGTTTAGGCATCGATTTTATCAACTTATTTATCAATTCGGCTGAAAAATTGTTCCAAATATATTGTAATTCTATTTCTAGCTCCTTTATGTTGGCGAAGCTTTTTCCATTGAGTTTCTTTTTCATGAAAGACCAAATATGTTCGATGGGGTTCAAATCGGGACTCTGACTTGGTCAAACCAGAGTTTCGATTGATTTCTCGCCTAAATATTCTCTTACTACCTTCGATGTATGTTTGGAATCATTGTCATGCTGAAACACGTAGTCAACAGGCCCATTTTAGCAGCAGATTCTTTTAAATTATTAACTAATATGCGTAAATATTGATATATACACATATTTCCTTGAATAAATACCAGAGTTTTTACACCACAAGCAGAGAAACATCTCTAAATATTCAACCCACCTCTGCCAAACTTGACGGTTGTTTCTACATACCTAGGATTAAGCCCGTTTTTTTTCCACGCCAAACGTATATTCTCCCATCTGAACTATAAAGATTAAACTTTCATTCGTCAGAAAAATTGATGTTTTCCCAATATGAATCCGGCATAAATATCCACTTATCACATAATTCTTTCCTTTTTGGTATATTTTTCAATGAAATTAGAGGCTTTCTTATTGGACAATAAGCATATAAATTTAAACTATTTAGACACCTTCTAATAGTTTGATCCGAAACCTTTTTGTTTTTTTCTCTTCAAATAAAATGTTAAACCTTGATGCACTGATAGTCGGATTTTCTTTATGAAGTTCGAGGATAGTATTAATATGCTCATCATTGAGTGTATAAGGTCTACCAGAGCTTCTTTTACTTTCAATTGTACCTTTTTGGTTATATTTTATTAAAGATCGATTTACTGTAGAACGTGGTATTGATGTCATTTGCTCTATTCTTCTAATTGTAAATCCTTGTTCCCGCAAAGACACTATTTTTTAGAATTTTACATTACTTATTTATTAAAAAATTATTATATTGCGATTATTTTGTCCCATTTTTTGTGTAACACCGAAAAAATTCACCTATCAATTACTTAATATTTTATTTTCGATAGGAGAATAAAATTATATAACAAAATAAAGATATAAAAAACACGTTTATTTAGTGTATTAGTTTTTTTTATTAAAAGCTAATTTAATTCAATAGTACAGAAAAATATAGTTGTCCCATTTTTTTCATGAGACACTGTAAGTATAATTTATATTTATTTATCAACCAAATAGGTATTTGTGTAATTATTGGAATTTTTCAACCAAAATAATAAAGTTCTTTCTTCTTCAACCAAAATGATTGGTTTATTCCGGAAATCGGTAAATTCATCGAAGGTAAATTCATCGAACAGTAAATTCATCGAAAGTAAATTCATCGAAAATTTCTTACATGTTTTATCTCAGATGGCTAATAAGTTAAAAGAGAAGTAAATAATAGTAACTATAAGTTGTATAATTATATCATTTAGCTTTTAAATTGAATGAATGCAATTAATATCCTTGTATATTCGAATGTTTAAT